>JAZKJV010006884.1:0-250993 GCA_037367405.1 Ottelia alismoides | reverse complement strand
TCTGGAAACCCTGGGAGGCCTACTTGGATTCTAAAATGCAAGCTGATTTCATTCTCCTGTCGCTCCCTAAGTCTTTCAACAACTTTGTTGTGTCTTACTACATGAACAAAGGTGACTTCACAAACGCTGGGATGTTAGCAGCATTGAAGTCTGAAAAAGACGTCATGAAAAAGACGGCCCCTCTGCTAGTGCAATGGTTGCACAGGTGAGAGGAAAGCGCGGGTGGAAGCAGGGTTCTCAGAAGGGCCCGACCCTGAAGAGAAAGAAGAAGAATCAAGGAGTTGGTTCATCTTCTAGTGCTTCCACACTGATTACATCGAAAAAGACCGATGTATGTCACTACTGCAAGAAGCCGGGGCACTGGCGGCGTAACTGGCCGGATTACCTGAAGCCTACTGACAAAGGTACAGCCCCATCAGGTATGAAATCTACTTTCATAATTGAAACTAGTTTTCTCGCTGGACGAGAAGGAAGTTGGGTTATAGATTCTGGTGCTTCTGTTTACGTATGCAATTCGTTGCATTTGTTTCAGGAAACTAGGAATCTGGAGCAAGGGAGGATAGTTATCCAGATGGGATCTGATGCAAGCGTTACAGCAGTCGCCTTCGGGGACGTGCAGACTGTCGTTATCTAGTGGTCGAGTCCTAGTACTTAAAGAGTGTCTTTATGTACCTGAGGCCAGGAGGAATTTGATATCTTTGTCTAAGATTGTTAGACATGGGTACTCCTTCCTGTTCTATAATAAATTAGTCATTAATCAATATGATAAATTTGTTGCGGAAGGTGTTCAGACTTCTGGTGGACTCTATGAATTGTGCATTGATGAATGCGTCATAAATGTCACTACCAATGATAATAAAAATCCTAAGAGATCCAAGGAGAATGGAAATCATTCGAATATGATTTGGCATCAAAGGCTCGGTCATTTATCTGTTGATAGGATCAATAGATTGATAAAGGATGGATCTTTAGATTTTTCTACAGGTTCAATCTTTACATACCTGTAAACATTGCATTCGAGGTAAAATGATCAGGATGCCTTTCCGTAACAAGGTTATGCGATGTGAAGTTATTCTTGACCTAATACATACTGATGTATGCGGTCCCTTCAGTACCGCGACTAGAAATGGATATCGATATTATTTGATGTTTATTGATGACCATCTGCGATATGGGATTATCGTCCTGCTACATCATAAATCTGAAACCTTTGAAAAGTTTAAAGAGTTTAAGGCTTTGGTTGAGAACCAAGCTAACAGGAAGACCAAACAGATTCGATCTGACCGAGGTGGTGAGTACCTCTCAGATGAATTCAAAGAATATCTTAAAGAGAATAGAATTGTCTCCAATCTCACTCCTCCTGGAACTCCCCAACTTAATGGTGTTACTGAAAGATGCAACAGGACCATCATGGACATGGTCTGTTCAATGATGAGCAAAGCACATTTGCCTCTTAGTTTCTGGGGATATGCAGTAGAGACTGCGATATATATCCTGAACAAGATTCCTAGAAATTCTATACAAAAGACTCCTCACGAGCTCTGGTATGGTACCAAGCCTAGTGTTAAACACTTGAGGGTTTGGGGATGCTTGGTCCATGCGAAGAACGTGAATGCAAGTAAGCTAGAATCTCGCACTCGTGAGTGCTACTTCATTGGGTATGTTAAAGATGGTATTGTATGAGACCCAAAAGGTTTTTGTCTCTAGGGATGTGAAATTTCTAGAGGATGATTTCCCTAAAGGTCAAGACAAGAATAAAGTAGAGGAACTCATTGAATCCCCTGAGGATTCTGAGATTCCTGAACCATAAACTGAAGAGATAAATGAAGATGAAACACCCATACCTCTTCGAAGGAGTTCAAGGGTGGTTGCACCACCTGAAAGGTATGGATTCCATGTGTCAGGTGAGACTGACAATGATCCTTCTTCATTTGATGAAGCACTTGCGGATCATGACATGGATAGATGGATGCTAGTAATGAAGTCATATATTGACTCCATGCATAAGAATGGTGTATGGACCCTACAGGATCCACCTAAATGGGTAAAACCCATTGGGTGTAAATGGATCTTCAAGAGAAAGAGGGGACCTGATGGGAAAGTAGAGACTTTCAAGGCACGGCTCGTGGCCAAGGGCTACACACAGAGAGAAGGCATCGACTACGATGAGACGTTCTCTCCTGTGGCTATGCTTAAATCCATCAGGACACTGCTAGCTATAGATGTATCTCTTGACTACGACATCTGGCAGATGGACATCAAGACGACTTTCCTCAATGGATACCTCGAGGAGGATATCTATATGGAGCAGCCCCAGGGCTTCATAGTTGAGGATGGAAAAGTATGCAAGATGAAGAAATCCATCTATGGGCTCAAACAAGCTTCTCGTAGCTGGAACATCAGATTTGAGGAAACCATAAAGAGTTATGATTTTGTGCAGAATCCTGATGAACCTTGTGTGTACAAGAAGCTTAGTGGGAGCGCCATTGTGTTCATCGTGCTTTACGTAGATGATATCCTTTTCATTGGGAATGATACAGGAATGATGACCAATGTGAAGATTTGGCTATCCCATATTCCCAATACCTGTACATCCTGAATACTGGAAGACCCATGATCAACCCGAAGATCAAGATTAATTTTACACTGTCTTCTTAAGGGTTTAATCATTAAGTTTCTCAATCATGGTCATTGGGAGTTGGTATCGATCATATGCTTTCCCAAAGCATATATCATACCTTCAAATTCATGTCATGCTTTCAAAGCATGATGACCATGCATGGAATTTGATCGGTCCCAATACCTCATGAGTGAGCTCATGTCTTCCGGTTCACAAGTGAACTTGTATGATCCCTTTGAGAGATCGTATTGCTCATATACCCTTATATGAATACCAGCTCGCCGGTGTATAGACCTTGGTTAGGTCATCAACCTATTGGTTTGTCAAATGTACATACTCAGACATATAGCAATACATCTGTCTCCGGTCAGAGGATGCGTGCCTATGCTGTGATAGCATTCAACATAAGACTTAGGTTATCTCGATCTCGTTAAGTCAACTCATTGACCTAACTAATCTGACACCTCCGAATCACTATTCCCATGCAGAGGACCTGCATCGAGAGGTCGGTCAGATATCAGCCTATGTGAGAAAGGATTGCCATCTCCTACTCAGGCTGGAGATCTTCAATTGACAATCATTTGACGGTGCTTGATGAGTCCTTTATCTAACTCCTTAGATATTCATCCAAATACCAGCCTCTATGATTCATTTAATGAATCATCAGCTATATGATCATCAAGCTGGCCATGGTACATAACCCTAATTGTACAGAGGGACCTTATAGTGCATTCATTCATTTAATTTCAGAAAGGGAGTGAAACATCAATAACTTTTATTGATAAACATAAATATTACAATAACATTTATTGTAAGAATGGTTCGCCCAGGGCTCACATGTCTAACAATCTCCCACTAGCCCTCAGAACCATTCAGGTACAATCCGTAAACCCATACTCATTACATGCTGGTCAAAAACCTTCTGTGTCAGAGGTTTGGTAAGAGGATCAGCAATGTTGTCGGTAGAGGTCACCTTTGTGATGATGATATCACCACGCTTTGAATCTCCCGAATGATGTGGTATTTCTTTCCACGTGCTTGCTCTTTTGATGGCACTTGGGTTCCTTTGCTTGGGCAATGGCTCCAGTGTTATCACAGAGTAACGGGACGGGAGTATTAGAGGAAACTACGCCAAGCTCCAAGATGAACTTGCGTAACCACACCGCCTTCTTTGCAGCATCCGATGCGGCAATGTATTCGGCTTCTGTTGTTGAATCTGCCGTAGTGTCCTACTTCTTGCTTCTCCAGCTCACAGAACCACCGTTCAACAGGAATACAAACCCTAATGTCGACTTTCGATCATCAATATCTGACTGGAAGTCTGAATCTGTATATCCCAAAACTTGGAGATCACCATCCCCATAGACCATGATGTAATCTTGCGTCCGTCTTATATATTTGAATATGTTCTTTACTGCATTCCAGTGTTTCTCTCCATAGCAGGATTGGCAGATGCTTGGCCTAGTATACATCATGGCATACATCAAGCTTCCTACAGTTGATGCGTAAGGGCATCCAGCCATGGCCTTCCTTTCCTCAACACTTTGAGGAGCCATCCCTTTGGACAGATGGATACCATGTCTAAGGGGAGGAATCCTTTCTTCGAACTATCCATACGGAATCGTTCAAGAATCTTCTTAGTGTATCCATATTGTGATAATCCCAACATTCTCTTTCTCGGTTTCTGAACAACTTCAAGCCTAAGATGTAAGAGGCTTCTCCAAGATCTTTCATCTCGAAGGCTGAGGGTGATGTGATCATAAACGATTGTATATCCATGACACTTCCATTCCGAGGGAGTGATAAACAGGTCTGGATTTTAGTGACTCCTTTCAGTAGAGAAGCAATCCGATCTTAGTCCAAGTGTTGGACATTGGTCTGAATGAGATTCAGATTCAATGAGAAGATTGGATTTACAGTCTTGATTTAATCAAGCATCTGTGGGAGGTTCGTAAGATCTAGATTTGAGATAAGATCTCAATATCCAAGTCACTATACATGGAATAATACAATCGCCATGTCCTTATCTCCAAGTATCTGCGGAGAAAGCACATTATTCTTGAAAGGGTTCAAGAATAATTCATTTGATGAAATACATGTCCAAGCAAGAAGGACTTGATGATTAAATGAGATTTAATTGTCAAGCATAATATGAATATGATTCATATTGTGAGAATGATTATCCAAGATAATTAAATGGGATTTAATTATCAAGGATTAGAGAATGTGGATAATACTATCCATGATATATGTGTATTATAAATATGATTTATAATATATATATATAAGAGAGAGAGTTTATGTAAATAGCATTTGTTAATTAATAATGTGAATTGGATTCACATTTATTAATTAATTGGAAATGCAATTTACAAATTAGTTTGGGTTGTGAATATGATTCACATAATGTTCAATGGCATGATTGAAATATTCACAAATTAATTTGGTGAATAATTTTGTGATAATTGTTATTATAAAATTAATTAATAAATAATAAGATAAAATAAAAAGGAGGCAAAACAACCACCTAATTTATAGGTAGCGTCACATATGAATTATTCATAGGTGACGCCCCCTAAATTCAAGGGTGGTTGGTTGACTCCATTTTTGTTATCACATTATCTCTTAATTAGTTACATTAAATTATGTTGATAATGTTGCAATATATTTTAATTTAAATTAATGTTGTTGGTTTTAACCAACAACAATCATAGCCATTGATTTTACATGGACCAAGCATGGTCGTTAGATCCCTGTGTTCCATGGATTGAGATCCATTGGATCCTAAACTAATATAAAAGGAGGGTTAGGGTAGCCTTCCAAAGTACATCATCTAGAGTTGTAGAATACTACTACTCTCTCTCTCTCTCATTCTCGACTAGGCTCTCTCTCAATCTCAAGTGGCCGTCCACTTTGCATATTGAGAAGGAGAGCATCTTGCCTTCGCCTTCGACACTTGGTTTATCATCAAAGATTGCGGGAAGGACGCGACTCATCATCGTGCCCGCAAGTGCGTTCTTCGTGTGTCGGACTTGAGACAGGAGGATCTCTCGTTTGGAATCTCGCGATCACAACCACTCTTCAAGATGTATTCCTTATACTTTGTGGTTTGATGAAACGATCCGAGAAGTGTTCTCGTGATCATGTGGTTTCATCTTTAATTTTAAAAATTTTAATTTCCGCCGCATCTAGCATCTAGTACGACTAGTTGCTCCGATTGCATATGATGCAATCAACACGCTTCCGTGATGCGCTTAAGGACACTCAATATCCTTCAAGTGGTATCAGACCCATAGGTCAAATAAGATTTTGGATATGATCCATAGACCTTAGACGATTTGGTTCTCGAAAGGGTTGCGAAATTTTTTTACTGAATTTCAATTTTCGCACCTCTATCTAATTGAATTTTTCAATACTGTTTAAAATGTTTAAACACGAAATTTTCAATTGAATTTTGTTTCCCGTTAATTAAGGACACCATAGGATTTGAGTTTGTGAAATTTGGACTTCATTTGCTCAAGATATGGCTTTTTGAATATGCCTATATTCACTGTTGCGGGAACTGCGGATTTAAACGTGATCAATGAGATAATTATGGTTTTAATATGCCTTGAAATGCATGGATTATCCCTTGGATTCTTTAATAAATCAAATAGGCAATCTTTGGAAACTGAGTTTGCATTTTTTAGATTCAAATTGATCAAGATAAGTTAATTCTAGTGATTGGGGGTCAGTGCTGGAAATTAACATTTTTTTGATCTTGAACCTTGTGATAAGTCATTCAATTATCATGATGAAAATTAATTGTTAATTTTTTGGAATAACTAGTGATAAATATTTGTGAAATATTTAAAGAGATAATTATTTCATTGAATGACATTTGCCTAAACCACAATGATGAGATATTAGATCTTGACCATTGGTTCATCAACAAATATTTATTTAATGAAAAACCATAGTTTATCCTACAATAGTTGTAGGACAACATTTACATGAAAAATCCTCCTTGCTTGAATAGGATTGGGGATTTGTCTAGCAAATCTCCTTATAATATAATCAAAATTGTTTTGATGTATATTATATGGTATAATTTCGGTTGAAAAATCGATGAGCATCTCAAAGTACATGATGATCTATCTGGCATTATCCTTTCCCTAGGCGGATATGGTGCCTAGTCGGAGATAATTGGTCCGTCCCACTCTCGTCGGTACTGGCCATGACAGCGGGTAGGGGATTGTATAATGCCGGAGAAGTCAGAGTGTATTTTTCTAATTATTAAAATTCGAATAATACGTACTTTGAGATTATACCTATTATTCAAGTAAAAGACATGTTTGTTGATTGATGATTGGATTAATGATTAATTTAATATGATTAAATTAATTATATCCAATAAACACTCTATTATGAATAGATGTGTATTTCCCTTGGAAGAATTAATTATGTGAATATAGTTCACGATAATTAATTATAAAATTTGAATATGAGGTGGAGGATCACATAAGTGACATCCATGGTCTCCCCGTCAAGGCAAAGGATTCCGTCGCCAGTTGTCGTGTATAGGAGACGCTTGTCCGAAATGACAGATCCTGTACATGATTTAATTGGATCGGGTACTTTGCTTCTCGAAAGAGTAAGGCCGTATACGTAGTGACCCCAATATCGAGTCCTCATATTATTGGGGTGATATTGGATTGCGTATAGCGAGTATTAAGCATGTTGACGGTTGGTTCAATTAACAACGGGTCAACATCATCTTAGGGGTGGTGGGCACGGGTGTTAAAGACCGAATTGGGAATGCAAGTTGGACTTGCAAGGCGGAATGAGTTCCCGCTTTTTTTATCGGAGTCGCAAGTTCTAATATTATTGGGATGTGACAAAGATAGGAAAGGAGGTCCCAGATCTTGCTTGAGATACAAGGGTAAGTGTATCTCTTACTTTGAAAGAAAAATAAGGGAATAATCTTTCGAAGTTGACCTAGCAAGAAAATTTTGATTTAAAATGCCTTAATCAAATAATTCTTAAAATGAATATATATTTATCTATATATTCTAATATAGTGCATTCTTAATTTCAGAAAATGAAGTCCATGAACCCACTTAGCAGGCTCCTGGAGGTCAACCAGTTGACTGGACCAAATTATTCGGATTGGATCCGAAATTTGGATCTTGTCCTCTCTGCGGAGCGCATCTCTTATCTGCTTAGCAATGACAAGATAGCAAACCCTTTGACTGCTGAAGATAAATCATATAATGAAAAATATGATGAAGACCATAATTTGGCAAGGTGTTACATCCTTGGGTCATTGTCCAATGTGCTTCAGAAGCAACATGTGGAAATGAACCATTGCCAAGAGATTATGTTGAATCTGAAGGAGATGTTCGGTGACATAAACGCACACAGCTTTACAATGTGATGAAAGAGCTTATTCGCTGCAATAAGCAGGAAGGGACCTCTGTCAGAGAACACGTACTCAAAATGTTTGGGTACCTCTCTGAGCTGGAAACCTTGGGAGCCTACTTGGATTCTGAAATGCAAGCTGATTTCATTCTCCTGTCGCTCCCTAAGTCTTTCAAAAACTTTGTTATGTCTTACCACATGAACAAAGGTGACTTCACAAACGCTGGGATGTTAGCTGCATTGAAGTCTGCAGAAGACGTCATGAAAAAGGACGGCCCCTCTGATAGTGCAATGGTTGCACAGGTGAGAGGAAAGCGCGGGCAGAAGCAAGGTTCTCAGAAGGGCCCAGCCCCGAAGGGAAAGAAGAAGAATCAAGGAGTTGGTTCATCTTCTTGTGCTTCCACACTGATGACATCGAAAAAGACCAATGTCTGTCACTACTGCAAGAAGCCGGGGCACTGGCGGCGTAACTGCCCGGATTACCTGATGTCTACTGACAAAGGTAAAGCCCCAGCAGGTATGAAATCTACTTTTATCATTGAAACCAGTTTTCTCGTTGGACAAGAAGGAAGCTGGATTATAGATTCCGGTGCTTCTGTTCACGTATGCAATTCGTTGCATTTGTTTCAAGAAACTAGGAATCTGGAGCAAGGGGAGATAGTTATCCAGATGGGATCTGATGCAAATGTTGCAACAGTCACCTTCAGGACGTGCAGACTGTCGTTATCTAGTGGTCGAGTCCTAGTACTTAAAGAGTGTCTTTATGTACCTGAGGTCGGGAGGAATTTGATATCTGTGTCTAAGGTTGTTAGACATGGGTACTCCTTCCTATTCTGTAATAAATTAGTCATTAATCAATATGATAAATTTGTTGCGGAAGGTGTTCTGACTTCTGGTGGACTCTATGAATTGTACATTGATGAATGTGTCATAAATGTAACTACCACTGATAATAAAAACCTTAAGAGATCCAGGGAGAATGGAAATCATTCGAATATGATTTGGTATCAAAGGCTCGATCATTTATCTGTTGATAGGATCAATAGATTGATAAAGGATGGACCTTTAGATTTTCTACAGGTTCAATCTTTACCTACCTGTGAACATTGCATTCGAGGTAAAATGACCAGGATGCCTTTCCGTAATAAGGTTACGCGATGTGAAGGTATTCTTGACCTAATATATACTGATGTATGCGGTCCCTTTAGTACCGCGATTAGAAATGGATATCGATATTATTTGACGTTTATTGATGACCATTCACGATAAGGGTTTATCTTCCTGCTACGTCATAAATCTGAAACCTTTGAAAAGTTCAAAGAGTTTAAGGCTTTGATTGAGAACCAAGCTGACAGGAAGATCAAACGGATTCTATCTGACCGAGGTGGTGAGTACCTCTCAAATGAATTCAAAGAATATCTTAAAGAGAATGGAATTGTCTCCAATTTCACTCCTCCTAGAACTCCCCAACTTAATGGTGTAACTGAAAGATGCAACAGGACCATCATGGACATGGTTCGTTCAATGATGAGAAAAGCACATTTGCCTCTTAGATTCTGGGGATATGCTGTAGAGACTGCGATATATATCCTGAACAAGATTCCTAGCAAGTCTATACCAAAGACTCCTCACGAGCTCTGGTATGGTACCAAGCCTAGTGTTAAATACTTGAGGGTTTGGGGATGCTTGGTCCATGCGAAGAACGTGGATGCAAGTAAGCTAGAATCTCGCACTCGTGAGTGCTACTTCATTAGGTATGTTAAAGATGGTATTGTATTCAGTTTGGGGTTCGTGAATCTCATATTCTATTCAGGTACATTTCAAATAGAGAGAGACACGACCCTTAAGGAATAGAGCCAAAACTTGATATGTGGCTGCCTCGATTATCTCCCAGGGCCTACAAAGTATTAGCCTTCTATGGTACGTAGGTGAGTAGGGACTTGTTGACGACGATATTCTCACCTTATATAGAATATCAGATCTGGTCCAAAGTATTGAGCTTAGGCCTTCCCCTCACAGGGGTGTTTTTCTCATCATCATGTATCCAAGCACCTCATTTTTTAGGTAAGTATAGGTTTCGTCTATCGGCTTTCTCTCTTATTCTTTGGCTGAGTAGCCCCCTAGGACTAATCTCGAGGACCTCAAAAGTGCAGATCACAGGATACAAAGTAAGTGGAAAGTTTGAGATTCTTTTCTGGCATTACTCACTCTCCTATATGGCTAGCCATTAATGACGTTACAAGATTTCCTGAAACAACCTTAAAACTGAAAAGATAAAAATAGCAGATCCTTTATGGTTTCACTTGTGTTGAATTGGTGAACTCCTTTCTTGGTGTTTGTTTTGGATCAAGTTAGGATTTAAATATCACTCTTGTGCACTTATGTCTTTTTTCTTTCCTTCTATTTGCATTTCATTTTTTAGTCACTCACTTTGAGCTTTTGTCATCTCTTCATGCATCTTCTTGTTTTTCTCAGTAATCATTTCTCCTCATCTATCTCCCTTTTGTATCTAAGATGTCAACTCATGGATGGTTTAGTAGGGACTCTGTCAACATCCACATAGATTCCACGGATTCGACATCTTCAATAATTTGGGGAGATTCTCAAGTGATTGATTTAGCTTTGTGAACCCTCCTCGAGACTCCCCGCTATTCGTGCCACCTAGAGATCAGGAAACTCTCTTCCTGAGATCATCCATTTTGGATGGAGATTGATTTCACTCCATGCACCTCTCCATCACTAACAAAATTCCTGATTGACCCTAATTCTGAATTATTCTCTACACCCAGTGCTTGCATACAAACTTATCGCAGTATTTTCGTTATTGCAGATCAAGATCCCCATCTGGAGCCAGATTCCAGTCATATTCCGAGATGGATCCTAAGGCTATGGAAAGGGACAACAATACCCTAGTACTAAGCAGAACACAGAGAGCAGGGCACAAATCAAAATGAGGTGAATAATCAAATCTTAGACTCCATCCAATCCATACAATAGTAGTTGACTAATTAAGCTCTGGCCCAGGTCGCTGATGAATATGTGATTCATCACTCTAAAATTCGAAAATAGAGCTTTATTCTTAAGTAATTAGCTGCATATTTTTATTTATTATGCATTATTCACATTCACGCATTTAGAATTAATATTCGCATTTTAGCATACATATTCGCATTAAATAAGGAGTCAAATTCACTTCTACATATTCACATGTATATTAGACAAATTCACTTATTTGTATTTATTGTATACTAACTCTAAATCCAATAAAATCAACTTTATAGTGTATAAATTACTAACACTAATAAAGGAAAAATATCGAAAAAATACTACCTTGTAAAATTGTTCAATAAAATTCAAGCCCTAGTTTAAGATCAAAAACCTTAAAATATGCATATCTCTCTCATACAATGTCTGATATAGGTCTATTCACTTTTAAAGTAATATATATTGAAAGTCCTTCAAAACAAGACTAATTTCATAAAAGTTGGAGATCGTATGTGAAACTTGGGTTTTGATCCCCTAATGTATAATGTACATATTGACCAAAATATCCTTTATATTATTCTTTTATTTTTATTAATTAAAAAATCCAAAAAATGAGATTAAGTTGTAAATATTCCTTTCATATTTTTATTTTTATTTGGATTTTTCTCTAATTTTGAAATGATAAAATCTGCAAAAGATAAAAATATGGTATCTTATACCTATAAGATACCACCCAAAATATACTTTGTACATATGATGTATTTTGGTCTTGGTCTCTTCACGAAAACTATGGATCTCGTTGAGATGAAAAACTTTCGTGAATTTTTTTTCTTTTTTGAGGTCATTTTCTCTTTTTTTATTTTTATTTGATTTTTACTCTGATTTTTCAGAGAGCAACAACTTTTACTCAATAAATTTAGGTATATTTCTCCTAAAATATAATTGATGAGAATTGTATATTATCATTGTGATTGATTTGTATATTTTATCTTTTTGTCTCTTATATTGAAAATTACATATGGCATTGTTTGCATTCGTGTTTTCATAGATTTTAGTTGTAATGAACATAGATAATACCGATAAGTATGATGCTAAGTATACAACCACCACACAATTTAAGTCGATTCTCATCATTCAAGTTGGTTTAGTGACAAATGAATTGAAGCTAGTAAGGGTGGGTTAAGTGATGGGAAGTTGAAATGTTAAATTGCATAATCTTATATCCACGTATTAACAAGATTAGGCAGTTCCAACCAATCATGATAACACCTTATATCATGACAACACCTTAATATTTAAAGATTGAACTAAACACTATCTAAGACCTATTTAATTACATCAATAGTTCCAAAAGAAGGGGGGAAATGTAACAACTAAGTACCCAATTATTTCAGCAAATTTTATCTATTATTTATCCTTAATATGTTCCCTCCACAATTTGGAGAATAGAGAACTATAGACACCTTGGCTTCCTACCTTCACACTCATCCCATCCGCGGCCTCTGCCCCGCCGCGACCACCGCTCGCCACATCCTTCCTATTTCACAGAACACGTCGTCGGCAGGCAGCTCGAAGCGGCAGCACGGGCACGTGTTCCTCCTCTTCAGCCACGGAAGTATGCACCCCCAGTGGAACCTATGCCCGCAAGGCATCTCGCACGCCTCTGCCGCTGTCTCCTCGCGGCACACCGCACACCATCCCCCATCCGCCGTCGCCTCCAGCCGGATGGCTGCTGCTGGTGAGGCCGCCGCCGTCATTCCCACCTTCCCGCCATCTCCCTCGGCGGCCACCAGCAGCCGGCAACACTTGACCGCCGCATCAACACACTCCCCGAACTCTGCCTCCCGCCCGAGTCCTGCGATGCTCAGTGCGGAGGCGGAGACGCGGCGCGCGATGCGGAGGCGCCACTGGTCGTCGGTGATTGTGGTCGGGGGATCGTCTTCGGGGAGGGAATCGCACATGGCGAGAAGGAGAACGGCCGCGTCGAGGTCGCGGGCGGAGGGCGGGGAGGAGGGGGAGAGGAGGGAGCAGTTGGCGGAGGCTAAGAGGTGGAGTGGGAGGAGGAGGAGGCGGGCGAGGAGTGAGGTCTTGGAGGTGAGGGGGAGGGATCGGAGGCGGGAGAGCGAAAGGGAGAAGAGGGCGGGGGAGAGGAGGAGGGCAAGGAGACGGCGGCGGCGGAGGGCGAGGAAGGCGGAGGCGGAGAGGCGAAGGAGCGCGAAGCGGCGGGGGCTGAGATGGAGGAGGGAGAGGAGGATGGCGGAGGGGTCGCCGGGGGGAGGCGGAGGTGACGGTCCCTCGGACATTGGGATCGGGACGGAGAAGTTCGGGGGTTTTATTTGGAGTGTGTGTGAGTGAGTGTGAGATCTGAATTATGGTGCCGGGAAGGAATAAAAGGCGGCTGCTCATGTTTATAGCAAACACAGGGGAGATATTGCAATGAGGCCTTCATTAGTTTTTTTTTCACTAGTTTCTTATTGCTCCCTATAAAATTTGATATTACATAAGCACCCTCATAGCCTTTGTGTTTACATACAACAAAGGATAGTATGATGTTTGCGTTAATGCCCCTCGAGTTATGACGTGTTACAAGACAGAACTTACTTACAACAAACACGCTCATGTTTCACTTTATCAATAATACTTTCCGGCAAGGCCTTGACATAGCCATTTGTGCAAACACGGATCGTTGTCGGTTGGATCGGATTTGGACCAAAAACTTTAGGCCATGTTTGGTTGCTGGGTTGAATTAGATTGGATTGGATTGGAGTATCCCTGTGAATAGTAAATTGTACCCCTGTGAATAGTAAACTGTGAGGAGGATTGAGAGGGTTGGAAGGAGGGGTACACCGGTGTACCCCAACCCAACCCAGTCCAACCCAGCAACCAAACATGCCCTTAGTGTATGGGTCTGTCTAATACCCCCGTTTATGCTTCGCCTGTTAATTGCAAGAGCTTTAGACATATGCCATGTCAAAATTTTCTTTTACGTTATTAGCACTGTGTTGTATTAAACGATTTACCTTCAAAGCAATATATAGGATTGTTGTAATTATAGTAATGTATAGGATTGTTGCATTAATTGCATTAAAGTTGGCCCGTTGACCGGTCTGACCCAGCACAAATATGTGGTGCTGCAGGGGTTATGGAACATCGGCCCACTAGACCCAGCATGACCTGACCGGATCTAGTTGCTGAGGGCCATTCTGTCATTCATTTAATTCATTCTTTTCGTGCACAAAAAAAGAGTCCCTAATATTGAATACTTATTACAAGAGCATTTAGGCAAATAATAGAAAAGGAAGGGAAAGAGAAGTGAAAGGATCCGGATCATTCCATTGTGTCCGGACTGCAAAGGAAACTTCCGGTGAAGGGAAAGGCGGAAGGTTGACAAATTTCGAGACTCGTCTGACGCTGTGCTTATTCTCGACACATCTTCCCTTCTTATTTCCATTCGTTTATTTGTTTATTAACATCTGTCAAAGAGGGGACTCGACCGATCATGCATTACTTTTCTGCCCGCAAATCCCACATTTTCCCTTGAGCAATTTCGACAATGCCGATTATATCCAGATTGTCGTTTTTAATCAATCCCCTTCCACCGACCGTCATCTCTCGACCCAATGAGCCGAGGAAAATTGGTCCCAAGGGTAAGTTTCTAAACTTATTATTCATGTGCGGTCACAATTATTTTTTTTTGTTATGTACCGTAGGTAAGCCGCTTCTTCAAGAGGCAGCTTTGATTTTAGCCAAAGCCGCCTCTTGAAGAAACGGCTCTCACTGATACGTAAACATAAAAACTCTAGGGGGAAAGCCGCCTCTTCAAGCCCGCCTTTTGAAGAGGTGGCTCTCACTGGCATATAACACATAAAAACATTAAGGATAAAGTCATCTTTTGAAGAGACGGCTTACCTACAGTACATAACAAAAAAAATAATCGTGACCGCCCAGGAGTAATAAGTTTAGAAACTTACCCCTGAGACGAATTGTCCTCCCAATGTTATCCCATCTCTCCACCGCAACCCCCCTGCAGACTCCATATTTATCAAGCCCTCCATCTCAAGTTAAGAAGGATGGCGCTTTTGATCCCCCGAGTTCGTCGGAGGCAGCAAGAGGATCTTTTAATCGCTGATTTAGATTGTCTAAGTTTCCGTGAGCAAGTCCAACAAGCATGTCAGTACACACAGATTTTTAACTTGGAAGCCCTAAAAAATGACGGAGGAGAAATCGGCTCGGCGACACGATCCAAAACGACTCCATTATAATGGTGATATTGTGCAAAGGCTACATAAGCTAAAACCTTCTTATTGATCTATCAACTAATATGAACACCACCAACAAATTAAATGATGGAGATGGATGGTTTTCATTAATAAGGAGAATTAAATCGTCTGCCCTCTTTCAAAAGAAATCTCTCCGCTGCATCTCGTAGTATCTCCAACACTTCAGCACGCCAAGAACCACCGGAGCAAGAGGATGTGGGAAGTGAAGTTAGGGCACAAAAATTGGAGCCATACCTTTTCTCTAATGTATTTCCTTAGAAAGTGATGTGTATAAGGTGAAGTCATCCCCCACTACCCCCACTAGGGATGCAAACGGATACAGATATAGGTATTACAGTATCCTTATTCATTTTTGTATATGAATACATATGCGGATACAGATATTGACGGATATTAAAACTATCTCATCATATCCTTAAAACAATGGATACGGAGGTAAAATAGAGACTGATTGCATACGAGTAATGTTAGAAATTATCTATAGAATCAACTTAAATATATATGAATTGGATGGAAAACACATGATATAATTTTACTAAATGCATTTGTATCATAAAAATTATATAAATATTGTAAAAGAAGGTATAGAATTATGTTATATATGGCTAAAAATAAATCTATAAGTGTATTTATAACCAAAACGGATATACACAAATGTGTGTGTAACAGATATGGTGACAGATCAGATACGATATCCCCCACAACTAGTGTGGGAAGCACACACCTGTCACGCCATGTTAAATAGGAAGCAGGTTCTATATAAGTGTTGCAAAGTGAATTATATCCATTTATTTATTTCTTTTGTAAATAACTTGTATATATTTGCACTTGTATATATTTCTCATAATTATATAAAATTAAAATAAAATTCATAGAACACAAAATAAATTTAAATAAAATCACCTTCTCATTATACAAAATAGCACACATGTATATATTATATAACAACTATTTATTTAATACCTACATTTAATTTGTAAAATCAAATAAAAAGTATTTTGTATTACTTAAATTATTTTGTAAATAAATAAAATATACAATAAAATGTATTTTGTAAAAATAATATAATAAAAATACATGTGGAAAAATGGGGCTGCCCCCTAGGGGTAGCCAACATGGTTGTCCCCGCCCCATTTTTATGCAATTTTTTTTATTTTTTGGAAAAATAAAATCATATATATTCATCTCTATATCCCTCCTATGTGCCATTCAAATTTCGTCAGAAATAGAGACTCCTACAGCCTCCATCCATATGTCATTTTTTAACGGTCGTAGGATTTTTTAAATCGACTCTGTCTGGATGGAGGCCGTAGGAGTCTCTGTTTCTGACGAAATTCGAATGGCATATAGGAGGGATATAGGGATGAATATACATGTCGATATTTTTCAAAAAAAATAAAAAAATTTACCAAAAAAATGGGGCAGGGCAGCCATGTTGGCTGCCCCCAGGGGGCAGCCCCATCAACCCCAAATACATGTATATAATATGAGATTAATGGGGCTGCCCCCGCACCATTTTTGATGCTTTTTTTATTTTTTTCGAAAAATATTGCCATGTATATTCATCCCTATATCCCTCCTATATGCCATTCGAATTTCGTCAGAAACAGAGACTCCTACGGCCTCCATCCAGACAGTCATTTTTTAACGGTAACAGGATTTTTAAAATCGACACCATCTAGATGGAGGCCGTAGGAGTCTCTGTTTCTGACGAAATTCGAATGACATATAGGAGGGATATAGGGATAAATATATATGACGATATTTTTCAAAAAAAATAAAAAAACATCGAAAATGGCGCGGGGCAGCCATTGTTGGGGGCAGCCGCATTTTTCTCATATAATATAGGTATATTACACATGTACAAAATACACTATATTGTATATACCCTATTCCTTTATTACTAAAATAATTAAAAATCACAAAAAATTAGTTTCAAAAGTAACAAACATTTTTCATTTTATTAATTTTTTATTTAAAAATCATTTACTATTTTTTTATTCATTATTCTTTTATTTTGGAATCAAATTTTCTGATTGGTCGACCTGAGTTTGTTGACCTAGGTCAACCTTTCCCTCAAGTCAGGTCAGACCCGACTCCCTTCGCTGGAGACGATTTCTTAATATTTTCCTATCCAGTTCTGACGGATTCTTGTATTGGATTATGGACCTCTCGATTCCCTACAGATTTGGGATCCTTGCAGATCCCTAGATGGGTCTGAATCACCCTAGGGTTTCGCACTACCCCTTGATCCTTCTACACCCTTAAGATGCCTATAAAATCACTCCTCCGCCTCCACAAACGATTTGCTCGTCCCTTGCACCTCCTCTCCTCCATTTTCATCTCAAGAATAATGATAGGGTTGTTTGGCATCCTTCGGAGCTTGAGTTGGTGGTCGATTGGGCATTGCTCATACGTGGTTGGAATAGCTCTGTCGCATTCAGCCTATCTGGTTTGTTGTGCCAAGATTGAGGCCAGGACCTCACTTCCACTTCGCCTCACCTCATTGATCACTTTAGATAACCCATGTACTCTATATTTTACTCTAGTTCACCTTTTCACTTCGATTTCAATCGTCGATCACTGTTCACTAGTATGGCTCCGACCATCGGGTCTGGAGCCCCAGGCAGCCATCTGATCGCTTTAATCCGACCCTCCGATCACCGTTCACCTACTCATGCTTCCTATCCCCCCTCAATCTCGCTCATCAGAGTGAGATTAGGATAGGTCTCCTCCCCTCACTTTCGTCGGAGACCAAGTAAGCATCCCACATCACTTCTCTACTTGTCTTTGCAATAAACCCGGGCCGAGGCATCATCTTCAAGCCACGTTACTCCCTGCAGACATAGGAGCGCGAAAGGAGTAAAGAATGACCCCCAGTTGCTCAAGCGGAGCAGCTCCAGGAGGACCCCTTCACCGCATACATCCGATTGTCCTCCACTCCATCAGAATACCTCAATCGACGTGCACCACTCTTAAAGATGTGTTATCCCTCGCCACGTGTCGACAAGAGTCGAGGAGCGCTAGATCCATCTGATTGAAGCTCTCCCAATGCCATGTTCTTCCAGACCCCTTCACATCCGTTAGATGAGGAACCATCTGTCCAGACTTAATCGATGTCGTCCATCCACACCCTTTTCCGTGATGTCTGATCAGTTTTTCAAGAGATCCGCACCATACGTCAGCCCAGTTTTCAGAATCATCAAATCCATCTTTTAACGGTCATCAGGTACGTAAGAGAAGCTCCACGTATGCGTCCCGTGCCCTTGCAGAGGGTATATTTCACTCTTACCTGCATCTTTTGTTTTATTTCGCTTCAGTCTATTGAATGTAATAAATAGTTAAAACATTTTGCGGTTTCGACCCTATGCTTTGTTTATTTGCATTTTAGTTCAGCCGAATCTAAGTCATGTGTGTCCGCATGTGTTTTTCGGTATATATACACAGTTTACCCTGAAGCTTTCACTGGTTAATGAATGGGTTGAATTTTTTAGTAATTGCATATATGCCCCTGTGAACTATGAATCATGTGTGATGCACGCTTTGCTCGGATTATTTGCATTATGGTCCCTATATTCTTAATGTGTGTTACCAGTAGGACCTAGGACATAGATTATTTGCAGAAAGGTTCCTAGTTCACTATTTTAATTTGTGTCTTGTATTAATTACAATAAATAGTATTTTAGTCTTAAAAATTCCCCAAAAATTAGTATTGGCTCCTATTAGTGTATATCTTAGGAGGTAACTTTTGTATGATAAATTTCTTTTATTTTTATTTTTTTTTAAATTTGAAAACCCATTAAAAAGTTCCTATTTGCTTTAGAAAATTCATAAACATCAAAAATAGTGTTGAAAATTCCCAAAAATTAGAGTAGTTGTCTTTTTTATTTATTTGATTTTCTGACCAAGTTTCATTGCATTATCTTCCGTAAAAACCTAAAAATTTGTAAAATACTAAAAAAGTTATAAAAATCATACCAGATCAAACAAAAATCCAAATAGTGCATTTTCACTCTCTATTTGTAGATATCTGCTTGTAGTTTTTAATAAAAAACAGGAGTTTTGTGCCTTTTCTCTATTTTTAATTTGCAAGTTCTCCTGACTCTGCACTATTTGCTTATTTTCTAGTTTTTAATTTTAGAAAATTCCAAAAACAATAAAATTCCCCAAAAATCTCTAAAATGATATGAAACCAATAAAACCCAAAAATATTGTTACTTGAATTTTCTGGGCATTTTAATCTTATTTGAAAAATCCAAAAACAGTTGCGTGTTCACATTTTACTCCTTTTTTATTTCTCTTATGTTTGAAAATAAAAATTTTGCAAAATTAAGAAACACTAAAAACAAAACAAAAATCCTTTGATTTTCTGAATCACTTATCTAGGTTATTGTAATGCTCCTTGTGTTCGACCATGGTCACTAGACCAGGTTAATAAAAGTAGCAACACCACTTGTTTTGAATTATCTGATTTTTTTAGTGGTTAAATTATTTTCTCAATGATAGTCTCGGTTGATAAGGTTAATAATGATATTGTTATTAAACTTAACCCTAGTTAGTCGGTCGCTCATCAGATGTCAAACATAGGATGAAAAACGATGTAGCACTTAATATTATTTATAATAAATAATGGATAAAAAATATAAGTGTGAATGTATATATATATATATATGCATAATTATTTCTCAAAATATGTGGGTTTTATTAAATAAAATAAATAATTGATTATTTATATGATTTAGTTTTATAAATATCTATTTATATTATAATTTTTTAATTGTTTTCTTTTTATGAAAATATATAAGGCTTATAAGTAATAAACAAGTCTATATATACACTCTATAGTAGTATAAATATAAATACAACTATAAATAAATAAAATAGAGAAAATAAATTATTTTTATTTTAATAATTTTTTATTGTTTTTATGATTTTTTAAGTATTTTTTAATATTTTTAGGGATTTTTAAAGTAAAAAATACATAAAATCAGGGACTCTTTAATGAGGCCAAATTGTTTTGAGATTTAAAAATGCTCAATAATGTCAAAAAATCTCAAAACTATTTTTATATATTTTAATATATATACAAATAAAAATATAGTACATAAATAATTTTTTTGGATTTTTAAAAGAGTTTTTATGTTTTTTATATTTTGGAGTTTTTTTAACTTTTTTTATCATTTTCTTTTTCTATTTTTTAGTGATTTTCGATCTGGGGGTACTAAATATTGTAAAAGATGGTATAGATTTATGTTATATAAGATTAAAAATAACTAAATGACTATATTTATATACACAAACAAATATACGAATACATATGTTTGTGGATATCAAAATTATATCCATATTTGTATCCATTTCAAAATAGATAATGATATGGATATGTGTGTATGTGTGTATAACACGGATATGGTGATGGGTCAGATACAGAGATCTATAATCGTTTGCATCCATATCCCCCACAACTAGTGCGGGAACCTCCCACCTATCGCGACATGTCAAATAGGTAGCGGGTTCTACATAAATGCTGGGAAGTAAATTTAACACGTCCTCTCTGCAACTTGCTATGGGAGAAAGCATTGTAGCAAGTCACCTATTACACATGTTGTATACCACCCGCTATAGCACTTATTACATATCACCTGTTGCAAACCAACTATAGCAACACCTCCTTCCATAACTTCACTTGATATAGCTTTTGTTGCTATCAAAACCACTTATTGTAGCACCAATACATACGGATGTACAAAGATCTGATTTTATCTTAATCCATGTTGAATCCAACCTAAACGAATTTTAATTTTTTTAATCCATCAAATATCCAAATCTGATCCAATCCATAGTATTACGGACTCGATTAGATTGGTTCATATTTTTGTACTTCCATATTTCTGCTCAATTGTTACTCTCTAGTGTTTTTATCAGAGAAGGATCCAAAGACAAGTTACATATCAAAAATAATGATACTGGAGTATCCAAGCAAGCCAAATTAAATATAGTCCACAATTTGGATAGAATGCATCTAATTTAAAATAGACTTGAAATAAAATTTATATGCCAAAATATACTTATAATCGAAATATGAAATTTTATTTGAAAAATATGAATCTATGGGTGTATGAATTTAAAAAAAGAAAAGAATTCAAGTAATGTCTTTCAATTCTTAGAACGTTGTAGTACATCTGAACATTAGTTCTTAGATGAAACAGTGATCCGGTTTCATTGTTAGATAATGTTGCAAGCTGTAACAAATAACAAAAGGGACGATCAAACATTTGATTTAACTCTATTTTCATTTAACAAAGATTAGACGAGTGGCAGCACGTTAGGTTAGATGGCTTCGTGTGTGAGAGGAGCAATATTATGTGAAATGGGCAACAACATTACGAGGGGACAATGACATTGTGAGGAAAGGATGGTGGCATTGTACGAGGAGGGCAATATTGTGCATGAGGGGCAGTGTCGAAATGGATTGAGAGGAAGATGTAAGTAGAAATAGAATAATTGGGACAAAAATGAAATGATATGTAAGGGAACTAGAGGGGAATTATCTAATATAATAATGGGGCCTAAGCTCAGTACTTCAGACCAAGTCGGATGCTCCACACAAGGTGGGAACACCATGTTCGATGAGGCCCTACTAGGTTACGTAAGATAGAATCGCCAATACTTCACCAATCAGGTGATCAAGATGCCACGGATAAGGATTTGGGCTCTTATCCTTAGCAGGACGCGACGCACTCAATCTAGAACGTACTTGAAAATAATGTGGCTTTATGAACCCCAAACAATGAATGGTTCGTTACAAATTTAATTAAGGTCAAATTTATTTTAGCAGCCCCTTTTTTAGTTTTTGGGGTTTTCAATTATTTTGAGTATTTTCAATAATAGAGAAAATCAAGGAGGCATGCAATCTCATGGAAATCTATGAGATTGCCTCCTATAGGAAAGAGGTGGGCGGCACCCAATTCCTATATGGAATGGGTGGCCGTCCCCCCTTAATATACAAGGAGATGTAATCTCCATGTATATTCTCTCTTTATTTATTGATGTGATTTTTGGATTTATTTATATTTGATTTTATCAAATATATTTTAATCTAAATTTGTTGGTTTCACCAACAATAATCTTGACGCTCCTCATCGTATTCGATACGACGCTCATGCTTCCGTGATGCGCTTGAGGATCTAACCATATCCTTCAAAGAGACCATATAAAGGGATCTTAGTTTCGTGGATATAAGCCCAGGATTGACCCAAGATAGATCTGAATGGAGGTAAAGAATCCATGTAGCGACCCTACTTAATTGTAGGAAAAGGCTTTGTTGTTGTTGTATTAACTCCCTTGCTTAAACCAGTGTCAATAAAAACTAGATTCAAAGTTGTATTTATCTGAGTCTTAGAATAAATTAAAAATACAAAAAATAACAAAAGTAAATATCGTAGTGTTTTTATACCCTTAAAACGCTCATAGAAATATTTGTCCCTTTGTTTGACCTCATCTTCATTTTCGGTCAACATGAAACTTCTAGATCTCATCAAGATCTACAACTTTCATGTTCTGAGTTTATTTTCCAAAATCGACCTTTTTCTCCTCCTTTTTTATGCATCTTTTGTCTGAAAAACCTGATTAGACCACGTGGCTCTTTTTGGTTGAGCCACATGGCATGCTTCTTTGTCCGCCACGCATCCCATCTTTTAATCGTTTGATCAACTCCAGGCACTTCCATCCCAGTCATTCATTCCCACTTTCGATTTCCATCGTCAGATCGAAACCCACATCGCGTCATAGTCGTCCACCCCTGCCTTCTTCTCCTCATGCCACGTGCTTCCTTCCATCACTGCCTGATCTCGTCCATCAACTTCAATCCCCACCGTTGGTGTGCCCTTTGCTTCCCACCTTCCGATCAAGGACCCGATCTCATCTCGTCCGTTCACCTCCGCCGGCCTCTTCTCACTACACGTGGCACTCCCCGCAATCATCGATGGCGATTTCATCGATCTGATCTGAACCACCCATGCGTGTCCTTCTCCTGACCCTTGGATCACAAGATCCAACGGTCATGAATCCATCTCCTACCTCTGATCTCCCCTATCTCCCACGTCCCCCACTTCACGCATCCGTCGCACCCTTCCCATTTTCGCCACCTCCTCATCCAACCTCTCCATTCTCTGACTACCCCATGATGAAGCCCCATCATCCCTCATCCTCGCAAGTACCTATTCTCCCCACGATCCCCTCTCCGTCTCTCCATGTCGCCCATGCAATCCACGACAACCACCACCTGAACCACCAATCCCCTCTTTCAAATACGCCTTTGCTGCCGCCGGAACACCCTGTCCACCTTTACGAGGGGCTCTGCCCTGCACCACTCTGCCTCCCCATGATAAGGGGAGGTCGGATCAAAGGCGCCAAGACAGTGGTGCCTCCGGTGTCGACCCATGGCCATGGTAGGACAGGCACTTGGTGCTCCGACACCGACGAGCTACTTCTCATGGCTGAGGGGGTCCAGCGACAACCAGGGCCTCTTCTAGAAGCCCGAGCATAGGCCCTACGTCTGCCATCGCTCCAGGTAAGTCCTTTGATCCTTTTTTGTATTTTTTTCATTTCTCACATTTTATTAAACTCAAACGGAGCTCCGATGCTCAAAATATTCACGAAAGAACTCAAGGGCATAAACATAAGAGAACATGCAAAAAATAGTGAAACTACTAAAATAGGTCCATAGAAGGACTAAAGATGAAAATAACATTAACAACGAGGCCTTCCCTGTAAATTTCCCATATGCATGGTGGTAAAATTGCAATTATTAACCCGCAGGGGTTCGGGTGCAATTTACCCCAGGCACGTGTGGGCAACACGTGATGGCAGGGCCTGTATGTAATTTGAAGAAGGTCTAAGGGCTTCCCTATAATTTCCTCGCCTGCACGTGACTAGGGCTGTTAGAAAATTCTCATGTTCGACATTCGCCCAAATTCGGCTCGCTAAAAGTTCTATTTAGATTCGATTTGAAAATAAACGAACCGAACCTGAATATGAGTTTGGGCTCGATTAAATAAACGAATCGAACCTCAAAAACATAGGTTCGCTCAGGTTCGGTTCGTTAAAAGTTCGATTATATACACACATACGTACATAATAGTATACATACATGCATATTGTATATATAAGGAAAAAATACATTCTATATTAACATACGGGTGTTCACTTATTTTCCCAAATCCATCCAGTCATCCACTTCCTAAGTTCATATTCCCTATTCTCGAAACCCCACAAAGCCCTCCCTGCAGCTGCGGTTTTTCCCTTTGAACAGAAAAGTCTGCACACCATTTGTTCTTAGACGAACCTTTAACGAGCCGAACCGAACTTTTACGAACCTTACCCGAGACAAACCGAACCTTATTACCATTTTTATTTTATTGAGCCGAACCGAGCCCGAGCTTGAAAGTATACTAAACGATCCAAACCGAGCTCGGGTTGGTTTGCTCTTGTTTGGCTCGTTTACACCCTTACACGTGACCGGGCATGTGGGGAGAAGTTCGACATCCAGTGCAGGCTCGGGGAAGGCTCGTAGGTCAACACTAGATCGGTGGAGGCTCGGATATGGCTCAGATGCTCCGAACTAGTTGGCTCGTGCTGACGCGAGGAGCTGCCACGTGGTATCTTGTGGGCCACTCGATCATAAATATCGGATGGTGGTTGTACGCTCCAGGAGAAATGACGTGGCCCAACATAGGCCGTCATATCTTCATCATATGATGGCACCTGTATGTCAAGTTCATCATCTCCACCGCCTCCTGCGGTAGAGTTGGCTGCACTCCGACGAAGTCGTGCTAGCTCCATCTCTGGCTAGCAAGCTCGACAAAGCTCCAGGAAGGCTGAGGGAGATGAGGCGAGCTGTGTGGAAGCACTTAGAAGACCCTGGGCTGCTTGAAGGAGGGCCTCAACCTCCCCTTGTCGGAGACGGAGCTGGGGCAGATCACTTCGATCGAGCTCTAGCCATTGAAGGGGTAAATCCTGCAATGTCAGTACACTAGCTGATGCATGCAAAATGCAGGTGCTTGTAAGTGAGATGGGGTCTCAGGAGGGTGGAGAGATGGGAGACTGGAGCTCCCCTTCGGCAAGGCGGAGAAGAAGTGGGGTGGAAGTGGTCTGGTCTTGGAGAAGGGAGGGTGGCTCACTAATGGGTGCGCAAATATGGATGAAGTGAGGTGGAGCTACTGCGATGATTAATGGAGGAGGAAGATGCGTTAAGCTTTCAGTAACGTTTCAAAGCTTATTTTATTATCTTTCTAATGGCATGGCTTATTCTCTGTTTGACGTTCTCGATTTTGATTATTAATTTTATTAATGTAGTGTCTTTTATGTAATGATTTCTCTAGCCTTGTATTCATGCATCAATGAAATTTGCTTTGATATTTGAAACTGAAGTTTATTATCATTTCTTGCTCAATGATTGCAGTTAGGAAGGGTATATTTGTACTTGTTCACACTCGCATTTCATTGCATGTTAAAAAGCAAATAAAAATGGCTGCTACACGTTTCCTTCTGCATTGTTTGTGTCTTTGTGTGTATTGACCTATGAATTTGGAAATGTAACACTTAATCTAAATAATAAGAGTCTAGATTCATACTTGAGAGGCTCGTGTCCATGAGTTCGACCTTGGGCTTGCCCAAGTAAAATAAAAATCGAGCGCCTTGAGTTTAAGTGATAAATTAATCAAAGAGGTTTTTGATCAACTCGAATTTATTCGACTATAACGAAATCGTTAATTTGACATAATTAAAAGGTAAAATTCAGGTTTGTCAAGTGAGTTCCACTGTTGTCGGGGAAGGCAGAGGATGGAGCGAGAGGATGAGGCACTCCTCTAAAGGCACGAACGACGAGCAGCAAAGTGGATGGTGGTGGAGACGTGAATGCCGATGAGGATGAATGGGTGCAAGTATATGATGAAGAGGAGAAGCATGAAACAAGGGATTTTGATAGAAATAGAGGTATACAAGGAGGAAGAAGAACGACGGGGAAAGAGCAAGTGAGAAAGAGATAAGAGGAAGGGAAGGAGGAGGTTTTACCTAGAGTTCACTGGAAATGGAAGCTTGGAGCTTCTTGGTCTTGCTCACACCTCAGCGGTGGTGGAACTCTAGCAGCTGCGGTCAGCGGCTGTAGCAAGGACAGAGGTTGGTCCATAGATCTCGCCTGAGAGATGAGCTATCATCGCTCAATCTGATCGTATCTCGCTGTCACCGAGAAGGATAAGGGAGCTCGAGGTTCTTCCAGTAATGGTGGATATTGGGAAAAACAGAGGTGGAGGAGCCTTTATAGGTGGTTGAGAAGGGTGGAGGTCATGGGGAGAAGATATGGATGGAGTGGATGAGGGAGCGGAAGGTGGTCGGGTCCTACAGGACTTTTGTGAGGAGAGAGAAAGAGTGGTGCGTGGGGCCGTTGCGTATTGTCACGAGACGCGAGCGGTTACGTAGGTGAGGACGAGGCATGGAGGTGCAGCGGTTGCGTGCCACGCTCTACATGAGGATGGGGCAAGTCGTGCGGGGGAGAATGGGTCGCAAGAGGAAGAGGTGAGAGAAAGAGACGTAGGAGTGGGAGAGGAAGTGGTCACCTACTCAGCACGTAACCAGCTGGAGAGAGAGAGAGAAGGAGACGCCACGTGGCGCGTGTGGGTGCAGTCCCGTGGCGGGGTATTTAAAATAAATAATATAATTAAAATAAACTAATTAAAATAATTAAAATAAATAAATATGGGTGACACGTGACGGCTCTAGGGACTGCCACGTGTCGCTCCTAGAAAAATCACAAATAAAATATAAATAAAATAAAAAAGAAAAAATAAAAGGGGTCAAATCAAAAAGTGATCAACGTGAAAGTTGCTCGTCTTAACTAGAACTTTCGTGAAGGACCAAAAATCAAAATAAATCATCTATAAAAAAGTGTATTTTTGTGTGGTATCTTTTATGTATAAAAATACCATATTTTAATGTTTTGCGTTTTTTGTTATTTTTTAATAAGAGAAAAATCAAAATAAAGATATAGAAAATATGAAAGAAACATTTACAACTTAATCTATTTTTTGGTATTTCTAATAATTAAGAAAACAAAAATATAAAATGAAGGGTATTTTAGTCAATATGTATAATATACAATATGGGCTCAAAACCTAAGTTTCACATTCAAACTCCGATTTTTATGAAATTAGTCTTGTTTTGAAGGTATTTGAATTTATATTACTTTAAAAGTGAGTATACCTAAATCAAATGTTGTATGAGAGTATGCGTATTTTAAGGTTCTTATTCTCAAACTAGGGCTCAGATTTTATTGGTCAATTTTACAAGTTAGGCTTTTTTTGATATTTTTCCTTTATTAGTGTTAGTAATATATATACTATAGAGTTAATTTTATTTAATTTGGAGTTAGTATAAAATAGATACAAATAGGTTATTTTAGCTAATATACAAGTGAATATTTACACATGAATTAGGCTCCTTATTTAGTGCAAATATGAATTCTAAAATATAATTATTGTTTACACATGCATGAATACAAATTATGCAATATAAGTGATTAAATGCAACTAATTACTCAGGAACAAAGTTCCATTTTCAACTTTTAGAGTGATGAATCATAGATTCATCAGGGCTCTGACGAAGATGGAGGAGGGAGCTCCAACAAAGTGATTCCTTATCGAAATCACATGGGAAACATGGGGCTAAAATGGAGAAGCGGAAGGCAAAGATAATGGAGGCAGAAGGGGGTCAAAATGATGGAAGGTCACGATGAATTTGGTGCTAGAGTTGGAAGCTCCGAAGATTTTAGTTTTCGAAATTATGCTAAATGCATGATTAAATGACTAAATTGAAAGTTATTCTACACTAAGGAAACTAAATGCGAGAACTAGAGACGTACCTAGTAGCTCGGAGCATATGAAGCTCGTCGGAGGGAGGTCCATCCTCCATGGCTCCTTATCCATGACACAAAGGGTCGGAGGTCTTCCTGTTATCACTAAGGACTCGACGGTGGTGTCCTATGGGGGATACGAAGGTCGAAGAGAGATTAAAAAGGAAAAAATACCGAAGGGCTATATTATAATGGTGGTTTCCGACCAAAAGTATGGAGAGATGGTAGGAAGATTAAAGAGGGTAGGTGGATATTCTCTCATGGGGAGGGTCAAGGACGAAGAGGCTATGGATTCGAGCAGGTCTCGAGGAAGATAGATGTGGGGAAGAGGCGAGAGAAATGGGAGAAGTCAGAGGGGTAGGTGATTGTCACGAGCAGGCAACTGGAGAAGGACAGTTGACCCATCGGTTAATGAATGAAAGGTCCTGGTTGGTCCACATGGACCAACCAGAAAAAAGAATGGGAAAAAGATTTGTAAATTCAATTAAAATTTGTAAATGATTTTATTAATTTTTTATTACTAACATAATTAAATGTTTGTAATCTTCTATAGTAATTAATTATGATTTTTATTTATTTTACAAGATCATTTAGTATGTATTACTTTTTACATGTGTATATATAGGTATTTATGCATGTATTTGTGTATTTTAATTTTATTTTGTATTATATATTTTATAATATATATTGGTAATTTATATATTTATAACATTTAAACACACATTTAGGTATTTTTATTGTATTCATCTAAAGTTGTTTGTTTTTTTCTTAAATGTGCATATTTATTATATATAGTTACTTACAAGTATAATTAATCTGTATATTAAAGTATGTTTGTTTCTTTATTTTATTTTGAATCATTTTATTTTAATTTAGTTATAGACAAGTGTTTCAAGTAATATTTATAAATTTACAATAATAAAAGAATTTAATAAACATAAATAATAAATATATTGAATAAAATATACATGTACATTACACAATGAGGGTTGAAAGCCTATCTTTTGCATCTTAACTCCAAATTGAATGAAAACACTTCATTAAACAGTTTTTTATTTTATGAATAATAATGGTGAGTTTGGTCAATTTTGATACAGTGTGGAGAAGATACATGTCTGCAAAGTTTTCTTTGCGTCTTTTTATTTTATATGTCTGGGGCACGTTGTGCATTATTTTTGTGTGAAATAAATTTTGTATTTTTCTTTATATTTTTATGTACAATATTATTGTTCAAAGTTTATTGATTTGATGAATAAAATCGAAAAAATAAAATAATTCCCAAACTATAATTATTGACCTATTAATTAGGGGGTTTTAGTGTATTTTCTATAAATTGGCCGCCCTATCTCCCCCTACTTTATTCCTTGTCGACCAAGTTATCATGATGACTGGATCTCAAGGGCTAGGGCCACTCGATGTCTTCGACACCCCATTCTTTTTCTTTTCTTTTCTTTATTCTTTTATTTTGGCAATAACATAGTGTTTATATAGTATTAATTGTGAATTATTAGGTGTTTATTTTGGAAAATTAATGATATATGCATGTAGTTAGCTAGGGATTTGAGACCAAAATGAAAGAATAAAGATGATGTAATGAGGATTCATTTTGGCCTTGGTGAGAAGGTATCGCTCAGCTCTGTGTCATCGCTTTTTATTTTTGGGTATGAGCACAGACATTTGGTTCATGGCCTTCTGAAGTGGTACTTCAATGATATCCTAAATAGCTGCCACCACGTCAGGGTTGGTCAACATCTTTTTAAGTTTTTCTATCTCTTCCATACAAGGGAAGAGATCAGAGTCATCATCTACACAAGGTTGAATAAGAGCAGTATGTACAGTGTCATCCTTGGGGGTGAAGAAGGTTGGTACTATGGTGAATGTGTGCGTGAGCAAGGAATATGGCATGGGTGCCCTCTCCTCACAAACTGACCCAGTTAGGTGACTCCCATTATTATCTTTTTGTATTTTTATACTTTTCTCATTTTTTGGCATTTTGGGTAATTACAAGATCTCATGGGCCTCCTCTCATGAATCCATGGGTCTAGAGGGTAAAGTGATAGTGTGGCTCTTATTTATACCAGTGAGGTCATCTATCATCTTCTTCATTTGCTCCATTACCCAGGATACGTACTCAAGAGTGGTGTCAATGAGAGGTGACTCCAATAGCTCAGTATTGAGTGGGTGATATGGTGTGTAATGTGATGGTAATGGTGGATAAAAATCAAAATCTGATGCTTGAAACTAAGGAGAGGTATATGTACAAAAAATAAAAATCAGGAGCAAAGTCTCCCTAATAAAATGGAGGTGGACCGAATTGAGAAGAAGAAGAATATGCAAAGCCTGGATAAGTCTAGTTTGTCATCTCCGAAACAAAAGATAGGGATTGGGATATCACGATGATCAAGTCAATATATGCAAGAAAAAGGTGCAAATGCGCGAAGTAGATCGAGAATGCACACAAACAAACACAAATAAAAACAAACAAAACCCCTCAATTCACCAACTAAACCCAGATGAAGATCGTGAAAGATCGGTCTTTTATATTGTCAATTTTAGAGTTAGGTAAGAAGACAAATATTTACAAGCTCACGTGTACAATTACCTAGAGTGGTTATGTTCTAGTCGGCATAGAACACCTACTAAAATACTAAGACCACTTTGTCTATAGTCAGAGTCAAGTGCTTCCAACAATAACAGGGCTCAAGAGTCGACCCAAGTGCTTAAAGCACAAGTCTAAGTATGGGTGTTCTATTCCTTATGTATGTACGCCTCTCTAGATCTGGAAAGTATATTGAACAATGAGGGGGTACTATCCCCAAAACAATGTTTTTTCCTTTATATTTTGTTTTAAGGGCGAGTAGAATTAATAGTCCCAATTTTATTGGTTATCACTTTTTTGGTATTTTTGAATGCACGATACCTAACGAGGTTTCGATTCCTTTAGTCTCCTATGGTAAATAAAATCAAATGAAGAGATCTGGAAAGTAATGCAAGTGAAAGTCAATGATGTATGCTTAATCAGAAGATGCTCACCTTGCTTCCGTCTCTCTTCGTGCAGGATGCCAGACAAGAATTTAAACCTACTCTATGCAGATGCAAGACGATACAATCGCCCTAGTACAAAAATTGCTATTAATGTGAAGAACCAAATGTTAACTACTCAAAAATGGAGCCCAAAAGTTCAGTCTTGGAGACTCTTCGGTGCTCGACACAATAGGTCTTGCTAGCGTTGTATAGCGTATCTCTCAACCTTCAATTCCAAGTCCAAGTAACGAAGAATGTCTAAGTCCAAGCGAAATAATCTATAGGTGTCTGCAATTTATTAGGATCGTGTACTTAGATTATCGATTAAGCAATCCTAGGCTAAGTCTCAATCACATAAAACAAAGAAAAATAAAGGCGAAAAACTCAAAACAAGTGAAACAAACTAAAATAAAGGTAATAAAACACGAAAAATTAGATGAGGCCCCTAGGTAAACAGATACACGATCAATGGACCTCGTGAAGTAGAAGTGTCCAAGTGTCTATATGCAAACAAAAGTAAATCGCTCTCTCACAAAATAAAACAAAAAATGATATGCTATCTGATCCTCTCCTTCTCTCTCTGCCTTTCTCTCCTGCTCTCTCTACAAGCCAATATCCTCATGACTCGGGTACGTCTACCTCCTAATAAAAATTCGTAGCCACACGATCCCTCGCAAGAGAGTCAAAAAAAGAAGAAATGGTCAGAAATAGATAAATAATTATAAAAAAATAAAGAGAGATAATGAGGCAAAATAATGTGCAAGTAGTACAATCAAGCTACACTATCTGTTGCTCCCCAGCAATGGATCCATTTGATTAATCAGTCAAGCACCGAGAGGCGATTGTGAGGTCTCACAAGGAAGACCTTAGTCGCCGAAGTGACCGATCATGAGAACCGACCAATTAAGTAAACAATCAACCCACAACTAGAATAATCAATCAATGAATATCAGAGAGTGGGTCAAAATTTATTATAAATCATACGAATAAATGTTTATGGAGCAAATACAAGTAAGGAGTTGAACTCAAGGAAGAAACTGGTGTAGCAGTGTTATTATTTATAAATAAATAAAATGTATATCTATATATATACACACTATTCACTTAAGGCTTTGTAGGTTTTAAATTATTTATTTTTTATTTTCTATATTATATTTTTATTTTCATAATTTTTATTTTTCTTTTTATATTCTTCAGTTTTTTCCTTCTTTTTCTTTTTAATATGTAATAAGTATATATATCTCTATATATGTAATAATATGTATAATATAGGGTGTAAATATATACTATATAAAAAATATGTAAAAATTAGGAAGTACAAATAAAAATAGCCCCTTTTATTTTTAAGGATTTAAAAATATTTATAAGGTATTTACAATAACTAATAATAATATAAACTATATATATTAATATATATGTATATATAAGCTATATAGGGTTTTCTAATAATGAATATAGTTATAAATAGTCAAAATTTACAAAATAAAATATTTTTGTAATTTTTCATTTCTTCTATTTTTGTTAATTTTTAGTGATTTTTACAAATTGTTATGTATTGAAAAATCCAAAATATCCCAAATCAGACATTAGTTAAATGGGTCGATTATTTTTTATAATTAAAAAGAATGGGACAAAATTTCTTAAAAGTAATTTTTGTATGTATATAATAGAATATAAAAATAGGGTTAAATTAAATAGAAAAGAAATTTTTTCAGGTTTTTTGAAAATATTTTGTAAGTTTTTTAGGGTAGCTAGAGTTTATGTTTTTTATGGTTTTCTTGTGATATATTTTGTGATTTTATAAATGTAGTGATAAAATAGGGTAATAAATGTCTTTTTTAGAATTTAAGGAAGGTTTTGTAATTTTTATTTTTTAAGGCAAAAAGGGACTAAAAAGTGCTCTTTTGATTTTTCAATAAATAGAAAATGTGTTCAAATGCCAAACAAAATGTGGGATGTGAATGAGCAATTAATTAGGCATCTCCGTCTATTTTTTCATGACTTTTAGAGCACATAAAGTATTTACAGAAAATAGAAATGCCAAAATAAAATTTAATTAGCTAGCAAGGGCATTCTTGCAATATTAAATAAAGTTAGGGTACATGCAAAAACATCCAAAAAGTTTGAACTGAAACTCAATTTTAATATACTAAATCAAAATACATAAAATCTACGTGTTGTTCATGAAATCTGTCCAACTCATGTGGGGGGGCCACGCGAGCTGAACTGGTAGAGGACCAAATTGTAATATGTAGAAGCTACAAGGGTTCCTTTACTATTTTCCACCAACTTTTATATGCAATAAAATATTTATAAAATTGTTAATGAAATACAGAAAGTGTGGAGGGTGAGTATGCAAATTACCTACTGACATGCCTCGAATCCAACTGTTATCTACTCGCCATATGGAGGATCTGATGGCCCAGCTTGTGTACCCCTTCGAAAAGAATGAATGGCCCATATTAGATCTAGAGTGTGTTCTTAATCTGACGACTAGGGAAGGGTTTGCAAGAATAGTTGAAGAACTTGGCTCCGACGAGCTTTGACTTTGGATTTCTCCTTGCTCTGGCAACGATTCCTAGATCCGACGACAGCTACACATTCCTGTTCGACCTCCGTAGCTGTTGATCCTCTCCGATGAGGCCAAGATGGCAGCCGAATTTAGGGGTGTAGATAGATCCAGGTGACCTGGAGCCAATTCTTGGTCGATCATCGACCCAGACGGGTCCTCAAGCGACAAGACCTGCACCAAAATGTTCCTTGGCTCGAGGGCTACTACCTCTACCATTGGATGAAGCTAGAGGCGATGAAATGACTAGAGGGCGAAGAGCTTCAGGCGACAGTGGAGGAAGCTTGAGTTCCCAGATCCATAATGGATCTGGGAGGGATGGATGGGAGAAAATATGGATAGGGGATCTGAATGGAATGGAATATGGGTGGATATACAGTCCGAGACCATCGAATTTGTCCTGGAGCTCAAGCTCCAGGTCAAATTGGGGATTTCTTGATCAAGCCCAAACCTATCAATTAAATTTTTAAAAGTGAAATTGAAATGTTTAAAATAAACTAGAATGTAAAATTACCTAATAAAAAGGAAAAAAACCCTCGACTTAGCCAGGAGACTAAGGAGGTGGAACCTAACGGTAATGCTTCAGCGGTGGTTGGATCGTGCTCCTCCACTGTTCCTCCTTGCTGCAGAACCCGCCCTTCGATTGTTGTCACTAAGGGAAGAACCTTTCGTGGATATGAGGGGCTAAGAACGGATGTAGGAGTGATAAAACTCCAAAATGATGGAGAAGAGAAAATTTTATAGAAGAGGGAACGATGAGTTACGAGAAGCAATTGTGTGCGATGGAGGTGGGTTAGGTGGAAGGAGATGAGTCGACGAGGATGTCAATCGTGCGGAGTGCAGGATGGGTGGAGCTCGAGGGAGAAGGTAAGCGTGGAGGAGTCATGAAAAGGGGGCAAAGTCAGCTCCCGTGTGATTTCTGACACATGTCATAGGCTGATAAGGACAGTTGACCTGAGTCAACTATTGGAGGTCTTTGGTTGGTCCACGTGGACCAATAGAAAAAAAGGAATAAAAAATATTTGTAAAATCATTTAAAAATAAAAAAATGAATCAATTAAATTTTATTAAAACATAAAAAATGTTTATAATTTTATGTGGTATTTAATTCTTATTTTTATTTATTTTTTCAAGACTATTTATAATAGGATAATATTTGCATTTATAATTGTAAGTAAATATACCTGTGTTAAATGTGTTTTAATTGTAATTTGTAATTGATATTTTATTATTATATACAAGTATTTTTTATATTAATAATTTATTTAATTATATATTTAGGTATTTTTATTTTATTTTTCTAAATTTATTTACATACTTAATTAATTATATACATATAGGTATATTTTAATGTACTTTACTTATATATTGAAGTGTATGGTTTATTTTTATTTTATTTTAATGGTTTTATTTTATTTTAATTATGGATATGCATTTCGAATAATATTCACAATTTTATAAAAAAATGAGAAATTGAAAAATATAAAGAATAAATATAATGAATATAATGTACAGGTATAGTGCACAATGGCCCAGATCCTAACTTTTGCATCTTAACTCCAAATTGAATGAAACTACCTTCATTAAATAGCTTGTTTAATTTTTCGAACAACAAAGGTGAGTTTGGTCAATTTTGATACAGTATGGAGAAGATGTAGGTTTGGAAAGTTTTATTTCAGCTTTTTATTTTGAGTGTCTAGGGCACGTTGTGCATTATTTTTGAATGAAATAAATTTTATATTTTTCTTTGTATTTTTTCTACAAGTTTCATATTCAAAGTTTATTGGTTTGAGGTAAATAATAAAGAATAAAATATTCCAAATTGAATTATTGGAGAATAAAAATTAGGATGTTATTGGTTATTTTTGGCCCGTTATCTCCCCCTGCTTTATTCCTTGTCGACCAAGTCATCATGATGATCGGATCTCGGGGTCTAGTTTCACTCAGTATCTTTGATACTTCATTCCTTTTCGTTTCTTTCCTTTATTCTTTTATTTAGAATTAAATATAGTAGTTATATAGTCTATATTTTTTATAGTATTTTGTACATTTTATTGAGTGCTTATTCTAGCAAGTTAATGATGTACACTTTCATTTAACTAGGGTGTTAATGCCAAAATGAAAGAATAAAGGTGATGAAATGGAGATTCATAAATATTGAGGGATATACTAAAGTTGATTGGGTTGGATCTATTGACGACAGAAGATTTACTTCAAGGTTTGTCGTGTATATTTGCGGTAACTTGGTCATTTGGAAGAGCAAGAAACAAAAAGTAGTTTCGAGATCTAGTGCAAAATCTGAGTATCATGATCTTGTGAACGGGGTCACATAAATCTCTTGGGTGAAACTTCTCTTGGAACAATTGGGTATTCAAGTTGTTGTGCTAGTAAATATGTTTTGCGACAACAAAGCTACGATCAACTTGTCAAATAATCATGTGATGCACGATCGAACTAAGCTTGTTGAAATAGATCATCATTTTCATTCGTGAGAAGCTTGATGTCGGGCTATGTTGTCTTCCTTATCTGAAGTCTGAAGATCAGATCGTGAATCTCTTCACCAAGGAGTTGCCTATGGTGTAATTCGAGAAGAATGTAGGCAAGTTGGGCATGGTAAACATGTATGCCCTACTTGAGGGGGAGTGTTTAGAGAACTGAAGTTTACACAAGTAAACGGATCCTTGGACGAGGGACTGCTTACTCGTCCTCCTTTATATATTGTACTCACTTTTTTACCTTTTGGATTAAGAAAGAAATAGTAAACCCTAATCTCCAATTGAAGAGGGAGATTAGGATTGGAGAGTGTTTCGTGGTTTTTCCCTCTGAAGAGGGTTTTCCATGTTAAATTCATGTTCCATGTGTGCAATTAGTATTTGATTATTCTACAATTCAAACTCATAGCTTATCTTTATTCAATACATTTGTATCATATCTTAAGGCGGTTAGTAATCATATTCAATCTTTATACGATACAGATTCGTATTCGACAAATATTTGATCCGAATTGATATCCGATTATGTAGGATATAGTTCTCTAAATTCATATCCGACTCATATGCATATCTATATTCGATATAGATGAATGAATATGAAAATACATATCTGAACTATTTTATCACTAATCCCATCCAATTCATACTTAAATGGATTTGAAAACTTTCAATCTGATCAAATCCATTAAGATAATAAAATCAATCCAATCTAACAACATCGTATTTAAATTTGACCGAATTACAGATTTTATTTGATCCTTATACATCCTATGTACACATGGGCTGTAGGGACCCACCTAACACTCTGTGACATCGGACAAAGATGGGCGGCTGAGATACCAAGGATAAACTTTCTTATTTATAATAATTTACGACTAGAAATTCAAGGGTTTTCCCCTATATGATTTATATTTTAAAGTTGAATCGGACAAACAATCAATGCTATTGTGCATGTGATTCGCTGGACTTTGTCTTAGTCTTAGCGTTCATTATTATTTTTTAATGATTAATTGTTCGCATTAAAACCCTAATCAGATGTACCATGCCATGTTAAGCATATTATAGCAACAGATATTTTTCATTGTAAAATTCTCAAACATATAGTATCCATTTGCTAAGGATTCATGTAATGACGATTATCCATTATTAATTTTTTTTCTTTATATTTGAATTATCCATTGCTAATTTAACAACAATTAGTATAATGACGAATATGACTGTATCAATCAAACAAGTAGGAGATATAAATCTCACTTATCCTTTATTTTCTCTTGTTGCCGGCAGATTATAACTGTGAATGGATAGCCCACAGATTACCCTGATAGATTAACTGCAATTTTTTAAAATTTTGTTTGATTTTCAAAGTTTGAATACGTCCCATGCATTTAATTATCATATCTGAGGTCTCCCGTGTAAACACACGCGGATATCTGCATGTACACACATCTATACGTAAAAGCCACACAAATGTCGCTATCTGTTTTTCATATCTACATATTTACGCGACATAATATCGAATACGTTACTCTTTGCAAATTTCAACATACAACGGGTAATTTCTTACGATTAATTTTCATCGTTTATTGTTATATATTTAAGATCGAACAATGGATTACGTATTTGAAAGGGACTGCGAATTGACATCAAATCCAGCGATCAAACCATCGTGTTGTCTATGTTTTTATTAATTTAATTTAATTTCATTTTCGCAAACCGCATGCTATCAACTCTATATAAACCTCATATTACTCACAACACTCAATCACCTCAACTCAACACACTCACTCCGATCAACAAAACACACACACATACAATCGGGTCGTCGGAGCTGTCGCCATGTCGCACCACCACCACCATCACCACCACTCCTCGTGCTGTTGCGGCTGCCTCCTCCGCCCCCTCTTGAAACTCATCTTCGCCATTCTCGCCGTAATCGCCATCATCATCGTCGTGCTCTGGCTCATCTTCCGCCCCCATCCGGTGAAGGTTACGGTCGAGAACGCGGTCCTCTCTCGCTTCCAACTCTTGAACTCCGATACTTCCTCCGACATTGCATTCGACCTCGCCCTCGACGTCTCCATCCGCAATCCGAACAAGCGTGTTGCCATATACTACGACTCCATCGAGGCCGTCGCCATCTACAACGGGTACCGATTCGGGTATGATGGCAGGCTCCCGGTGTTCTACCAAGGTCACACGAACACCACCTTGATCCACCCGAGATTCGTGGGGCAGAAGGTTTTGGCGGACCCGACGTCAGTGGAGACGTACCGAAGGGAGGCCGGGGAGGGGTGGTTCTACGTCGAGGTGAAGTTGTACACCAGGGTTAGGTTCAAGACGTGGTTCGTGAAGACCGACAAGTACACGCCCAAGTTCACGTGCGACCTGAAGCTCCCCGCCCCCTCCAAGGGAGGGAGCGGAACCGCCGCGTTCAGCCCCACGAGCTGCAAGGTCAAGTTCATCTGAGTCTGTCAGATTCCCTGCTGTTCACTGCATCTGCTCAATAAACCGTCGGATTGCGACGGAATCAATTTGCATCTTGTGTTTTCCTGCTGGTGATTTGGATGTATTCAACTGTTTTTCTTTATCTGCGAAGTTATAGTTTGGTGCTATAAATGCGTTGTATGCGTCTGTACTTTTGCATGTATGAATATAAGTTTAAGTACTCCTAGTCCTAGCTCAAATTTAACCCTAATGTCTATGGGATTTTTACACTACAAACCTTATGCTTGTATCTATGTACTTTGTATTTATCCTAGAATCTTTACAAACTTGCTCCTTTTAAAACTAATTTGATTATTCCCAAGCAAATTTCATCGAGTTAATGTCGAGTTAATCAAATCACACTAAAATCCAAGGTGGATTTTCCTCAACTCTATTTCCTTCCTTCTCTCCCCGGTGTTCTTCCTCTCCCTTCTGGCCCTTCGGGCAACCCAACGCCAGCCACCACAATGAGCAACATAGTCAAGCGGATACATTGTTGTTCTTCCTCCTCCCACAAGCAATGCAATCAAGCGGATGGGCATCGCCACCTAGTTGAGCCACCCTACATCGAAGATCCAAGAGAAGAGGTTGGTTCGATAACAAATCCCACTGAGAATGAACTTTACCAAGGTTACAAAAGTTTGCTTGGAGCATTCTTGTAACTCATAATCTCATGCTGAAAAAAGGGTAAATTAAGAAAAAGGAGATCTAACTATGCTTCGATGCTCGCTTACGGGTCTCATTTTTGAAATGCCAGAAAAATGGGTTCAGCCTTGATTTTTGTCTCAAATACATGCCTTTGTACGCTTCCATGATCTTTTTATATCGGTGTTAAAATCAAAAATTGAAGGCGTAGTAGTAGCCCATCTTTGTTATATTTAAAAAAGAAGACTCCGAATTGGAATGGAGGTACAATTGGAGCAATATTTTGTAATTTACCCAAATAATATACTGAAAAACCCTGAGCAACCGATACCAGATGGATTTTTGCTGCCAAACGGATGCTGAAATTTCAAACCTGAGCAAAAAAAAAAGATATAGCTGACATCATCCGATGATATCACATGGCGTTGATAATAAAAAAAATGTCAACGCGTATAAGAAGAAACGGGTTCTATGTCAATAACTATGTACATAACTTAGTCCCATCTTAATATGAAACTACGTTTTTTTTCTTCCAACGAGGACGAGTTGTTTTCTAGCTTTAGATTTGCATAGATGGTCTTAATAGCTAATATATACATATACCGACGTATATACATATTGGATAATGAAGGGAGATATTTCCTAGACATGGACATAAAGGATGATAATAATAAGATAGTGATGATAATAATAACATAACCACTTTATCTCATAAAATAAGGAAAGATAAAAAATAAGTAACACTTTACACTTACCATTTGTTCTTTTGATTTGAGGGATAAGATTATATAATAATTACTATAGATAAAGTTATAATGCATGGTATAATCATGAGGGTTTTATTAGTTGTGCCCTTCTGAGATATTGCAATTTTACTTATACCACTTTCTTTTTGATAATATCAGTTGCGCCCCCAATTTCTTGCCGTTCTATCACTTGTACCCCTCCGTTACTTTAGCCGTCAGTAATTTGAACTTAACCATGGTTTTCTCGAGCTATGGAATAGTTAAGAGGGGCATATCCGAAAAAAAAGATGGCATCCCCTTTCCCTCTTCCTCCCTCACCCTCTAACCATTCCTCCTCCGACCACCACCTCCTCCATATCCTTCTCCTCCATCATTCACCATCAAGATCAGCATGTCGATGACAAGACCATGGGATCTCGATGATGAGACCGGCCGCCTCCTCCTTCATCCCCTTCCTCTCCATGTTCTTGGCACCTGCAACAGAGGGGAGGAGCGCAACGGATTGGGCGGGAGGGGCTGGATTGGGAGGAGGTGGTGGTCGGTGGAGGAAAGGAGGGGCGGGATGGGGAGGAGGGGCGGAGGAGGAGGGGGAAGGGGGAGGCACGGGGTCGACAGGAACAGGGGGAGAAGTTCGGTATGACGGGCGACCTGGGGGGAGGCGAAGAGGGAGGGGAGGCAGCGAGGCAGAAACACAAGGCAAGGGGTGGGAGGGAGGTGGGGGGAGGGAGGCGTGGGGGGGGGGGGGGGGGGGGAGAAAATCAAGGGAGAGGGGGCAGGGGGGCCTAGGGGTGGGGGGAGGAGGCAGGGTAGGTGGAGGCATGGGGGCGGCAGGAGCTGGGGGAGAGGCTCGGGGCAGGGGGGCCGACCTGGGGGCGGGGGGTGGAGGATGGGGCAGGGGGAGGCGCATGGGAGGCAGGGGCGGAGAGGAGAAGCTCGGGGCAAAGGAGGCGAGGGAAGGAGCTCGGGGCGGAGGGCGCACCTGGGGGCAGGGGAGGAGACGGTAGAGGAGCAGGAGGCTGGGGAGGGGGAAGAGAAAGGAAAGAAGAGCAAGAGGATGGGGAAGGAGGAAGGAAAGGATGAGAAAATGACATTTCCATCCTTTACTTTTAATTTAATTCCTGTTATGTCCCAAAGTTAACGTCTGTTTGTATTGGGAGTGAATGGCAACTAATATGAGGGGTACGAGTAATAGAACGACAAGAAGTTGGGGGCACAATTGATATTATCAAAAAGGGAATGACATAACTGAAATTACAATATCTCAAAAGGGCACAACTGATAAAAACCCTAATCATAATGTAAGAGTCTTGTTTTGGAATTTATTACTTCAAGATAAAGTTCACATATTTCGATATAAGAGAACTTTATCCCTCGTCCAAACATAAGTTTTGGTGAGCCTGCTCGATATCAAGGTCAAACTAGAAGAAGGAAATCAAAGTTTCCTAAGGAGACTCCGATCGAGCACCCAACTCGGAGCAACGTAGAAAGAGCAATACATGGAAGACTCGGTCGGTCATAAGTCACCAAGCAAAAATGCATGACATCGCTTTTTTATGATCGTTTCGACAACACAGAGCCAACACAATTGCGACAATAGAATCTACATAAATTATGAACCGAGGTTAGCAAAATTTTTTATATGCTACTGAGCACTTGCGAATCTGTAGAATATTGAAAATACAACCAGATATATATCTTTGAGATTTATAGTATAAATTAATGTTGGTGATGGAAATGGATATTAGCTTATTTTGCAACGTCGAGGCCTTTTAGCATGAAAATGATTGATATCTTTTAGCATGAAAATGATTGATATCTGTTTGATACTGGACTTGATAATAAAACAGATAAACGATGAAGCCTTTTTGCATCGAGTCATGTAATATTTGATAGTTTGCTTACTATCAAATATTAATTATATTAGTTTTGTTTCTAATGTCACCGAAAGAAATGTGACCTAAGGCAACGAATAATTTAATATTCATTGTCATATCTTCCGTGGTTAAATATATAACAATGAATATTTTTCATTGCTTACTTCTTTAAATTCGCAACGAATAACAGTATTTCCTCGCAACGAATCATATAACAACGATTATTCCTTGTCGTTTTCTTCTAATCGTTGCTAAATTTGGCAACGATCATTGTGAATTTTAATGAATAATTCAACAAAAAAATTGTCGTTATATAGACATTTAACAACGAATATGATATTCGTAGCTAATTACAAGTACAAAAGATGGTTTGACAGCAAATAATAGTCGTTGTTATAACTTTAACATCGCAAGATATGGCAAAGAATATTCAATTTATTCATTGTCTTAGGTCCGGTTTCTTGTAATGTGTTTTCTTATCAAAAGTGTGGTGTTGGGTCCATAGATAAGGGATGAAATGAGATTTTCCTTGTTGTCTCTTAAATTTCGATCATTGGCTTTTAAGACAATTACTGAAGTAATTTTTGAATAGATTATAATTTGATTTTGTGGTTATCATAAAAATACTATTTTATACGTATATTATTGCTCTCATAAACAACCATAACAAAAGATTTACAATATTTACATATAACCAAGTTATCTCCTTGGCAACAACTACTAATCTCTCTCAAAGTGGCAGAAGAAGAAGTACATATAATGATTCAAAACTCCAACCATATATGGGCTTTATAGTAACCCCTCTACCATAGATGGATTCTTCCAATAGTGGTGTAGGCGTAGTCTAAATCTCAATGCAAATAAGATAGATGTCAAAGCACTATCAATAATAAATTCCACCTTGAAATAAATCCAAAATTTACAGAACAACAAGTGCCAGACTCCATTGTCGCATTCCCCTTCACTATGCTATTATCAACCATCGACATTGAACAAGTCTAAGAAATATTTGAATTTGCACCACAGACCTGTCGTCGTGAACTTATTAACTGGATTATCTATCTTGTCAATCTTCTTTACCTTAATCCTCTTCTCGAAACGGTTGAAGTAATATATTACATCAATATGCTTGATTCTCTCATAATACATCTAATATTTAGCTAGAAATATTGGGTTGTCGCAATCTACAGTAGTTTGATCCTACAGTAAATCGAGATCTCCAACTAAGCCTTTATTATTACTCTGTGATAGATAAAGTAACTGAAGGTTGTAATATAGCTAACCAACTAATAATAAGAACTTCCCAAAGAAAATGCATAGCATGCCATTGATCTTCTTCCATCAACATCTGTAGCATAGTATAATTCTGAATATCCAGCAAGTAACACGTGCAAGACCAATATTGATCTCGAATACTGAGAAATCTATTTGATTGTCTGCGAATTATCCTTCCTCATATGCCACATGAGTTTTATACCAACGCTCATAGTATTAGTGATATCTAATATTGTACACACCATAGTATACATAAGACTCCCAATTACACAAGCATAGGGGACTCATGACATCTCTTTTTGTGCATTAGCCTGAGGTGTACGAATATTTGCAACATATAGAGTACTCAAGGGTTCTTTTAGACATCTCAAATCTTGCCAAAAACTTCTCAATATAGTTCTTTTGAGATAAAAAGATGTTTTTCGTTTTCAATCCCTAATGATTTCCATGCTAAAATCTTCTTTGTTTCACAAGGTTCGTGTCAAACTCTCGACTAAGGAACTTCTTCATGCCATCAATGGTATATTTCTTCTTATCAACAATCACCATATCATCGACTTAAAGCAACATATAGACAAAGGATCCACCCTCCACCTTGTTTGTGGTAAATACATAAATTATATGAGCATGTGTTGGATCCTAAACCAACTATGAAATTGTCAAACTTTTATGTACCACCAAATAGGAGATTTCTTGAACCTACAATAACTTCTTCAATCTACATACATGATCTTCCTTACCTCGACAATCTACATACCCTCTATCTAACCCATTAGAATGCCTTTTTTTAATCTCACCATGCGGAAAAGTTGTTATATATAACTACTCCAACTCTAAGTCGTGGTGTGTTACAAGAGCTAATAGCACCCTACTGGATGTGTCTTGCAGAGGGAGAGAATATCTCATTATTATTCATAACTTCCTTTTGATTATATTGTTTTTCTTAAAGATCCAGTTACGACCAACCATTTTCCTCCCATTTGGAAACTATAAAAGTTTACATGTTTGAACCTTGGGTAGAGAGTACATCTCCTAATTAACTTATAGTAGAGATCCATATATCGGAGTCTCCAATAACCTCCTTTTAAGTGGGCAAATCTGAATTCCCTTTTCTCTTCAACAACCTTTATTGCAAATCCAACCATGTCCTTAAAGTTGTATCTTTGAGGAGGATGTATCTCTATGTGAGGGCAATCACCGGCACTACTATGAGGCATCTACTTTGGTCGCTCAACTTTAGCGTGTTTAGCATCAACTTGATTAGAGATAGTATGATCATCTACTTGGTCACTACTTAATTCCAATTCGAACTCCTCCTTTTCATGGATATCATCATATATCCCTAACAAATTTGATCTTTGCATGAAGCATAAAATTCATACCAAATGTAATAATCTTGCTAATAATTAATATATACTCGGAAGGAGACTAGATTCTATATCCCTCTACACCTACACCATAACATGTAAATACATTTTCTTCTCTCTTGATTCTAACTTCCCTTCAATGATAATATGCAACATTACTAAGTACACAAAAAAACATCATGGCCCATGGATCATATCCTATAGGGCATCTTGTAGTCGATAGCTGATGTAGGACTTCGATTCACCAAGTAATAAGCAATATTCAAATATTTAATCTAGAATGACCTATCAAGAGCAACATTTAAGGGAACCACATCTTGCTCTCTCTAAAAGCGCCATGTTCGTTTATTTTGCAACTTCATTCTTTTGCAATGTATCCATGACAATGTGGTGTCTATCAACGTACTCCTCCTTGAAAACTCATCAAATTCTAACAAAAAGAACTCCAGGCCATTATCCGTGCACAAACTCTTGACCTTATTTGAGGCCTGATACTCCATCAAAATCTTCCAATGTTTAAAATTCTTGAATGTCTTGCTTTTGTGCTTCATCGTAAAACCATACCATCCTAAAGTAATCATTCGATATTATACAAAAAAATATTAGACATCTCCCAAATATGGAACATGCCAGGAGCGCCATTAATCAACATGGATGCAATAAAGTATCTCTTTACTGTAAACTTATTTGTTGGATTGCTTCATTTTTTTCCAATCACATAATGCTCACAGAACTCCAACTAAGTCCTTCAAGAATATTTTTTTGATTGAGGAAGCCCGTCCTTTCATACTCACGTTCCCTAGCTGCATGTGCCACTCTCAAACTCAGATTTTATAGACGGTGCACCCAACTGCAACATAATTGATTATTATAAAGATCCCATGGAAAAATGATTCACCCTCTATAATCATCTGCAATAATTATCCTACAATGTTGCAGCTATACCCTTAAGACTCCCAGGACTACCATATTATTTTTAAGTTTGAAGATGACGAAGTTATCAAACAGACCTCACCTTCTCATCATGCATCTTAATTTTCACATAAACGATGTTGTTAATTACTCATGACGTGTCCCATTACGATGTTTATGCTATTGATGTTCTTACAAAGTAGAGAACCAATCTTTGTGAGGGATCATATTGTATGAACCACTAAAATCAAGAAGCTTTATGTCTTCAAAATCTGTTTGATCTGTAGCATAAGTGTGCAATCATCTTCCAAATCATCTCATCCTTGAGCCACTGGAACGATTGTGGCCTTAACTTTCTTTTCCAGGCAATCCCTCTTAATGCATGGTTCCTTAAAGCAATTGCAGACATTAGTCTGATAAATTTTCTTTCATTTTGCTTTTGAATTTTCCTTCTTATAATACTTCGTTGCAGTTTCATGACTTTTAAAGGGTTGTTACCAACTCCATAGCATGTGTTTCCATTGTTCGCAAAAGACACATGATGAAGTTCGCGGGTATGGAGGTTCGATTGAACTTCTTCTAAGGTAGTTTCTTCTCTATTGACCATGAATGACTAGACAAAATCCCCAAGCAACAAAATCAATAAAATCAAAGAAACATCCTCTCCTCTATTCTAGGACATATATTTCCCAAATCAAGAAGTAATGTATTTAAATAATCTGTATGCATTTTATAAAGAGTGCCTTTTTGCTTATGGAGTGCAAACATGCATTACTTCAATAACAAATAGATGTTAGAGACTTCGTCATTAGAGACTCTTTAGTATCAAACACAAGATCATGACAATCTTCTCATTAATGACCTCATCGATGATTTTTCAGCAAGATACATTATGATTGTAGAGCGAACCTTTTTCTTCTTAACCAAAACTGCAAGGGTTCATGAACCTTCACCTTATAGTTTCCAAGGTTGTTCAGATACCCTACTGCTTGAGAAAGGCATGCATCTTGACCTATAATATCCCAAAGTTGTTCCTACCGATAAACTTCTCAATCTTGATGTTGTGTGAGGTCATCTATTCCTGTATTAAATGAAATTGACAACTCTCATGCTAGTTTGTTGTATACAATAGAATTGGCCGCATAAACAAGCACAATGATAAGCAAACAAGAAATTATCCGATGAATATGAGATTAATCGTATTATTTATTATGTATTAATCTCCTTGATTAAACTATTCAATAAAAACTAACTCTAATTAACTTAAATTAATTAATAACCTCATGTACATAACTAAAACTAATTATTGTATATAATTAACAATATCTTAGTTTCTTTATTTCTTTTTATCTTTCTTAAATATTAACAAATTCTAAAAAATAGTTAATTATTATATATATTTATTTATTTTGGTATTAAATATAAATTAAAATAAAAAAAGAGTAAAAGATATTAAAAGAAATGTTTTAAACCATTAAAAATACTTGTCGAAACATTGAGATCTACAATTTTCATGTTTTGCATTTTTTTATAATTCAGCATGTATTTATTTGTGTTTAATTTTTTATTCATTTTTATCTCTTAATTTCCATTAGGCCATATGACTTCATCACATCCATCCATGTGGCCCCACCCTGCTTCTCCACCCGTGCACTCATCCAGACGCTTTATCCACTCCTGATCAATCCGATCCTTGTCCTCCAATGGCGCCCTGCTCTTAGCCATTCGATCCGATTTCATCTGGCGCATCGGGTCCGCATGTCCCCGCTCACATCTTAGACACTAGATATGATTATCAGATCTAATCACCACCATCTGCACCCACCTCCATCTAGGTCGTTGGATCAAATAATACAATAGACCTCACATCATCTTCTAGCTCCAGTAACCACCTCCACCTCACTGCACCCCTCTCTTCTCCCATTTCTCTCCTTTATCTAACGTAACATCCCCATGATCCAATACCACCCCGATCTTGGTCACTCATTCTCCTTTTGCAGGATCCCCTTAATGCTTCAACTCATCTATTCTAGGGCCTCCAAACAACAGTTACAAACCATGCCCATCACTTATGTAACCGTCGTTCACCTCCCTTCAAATCCACCCTCTACACCGCTCATGCACCGCATCTACCATTTCATGGAGAAGCTCCTAACCCTCTTCTAGTCTATGTGACAGAGAGATGATGAATCAAGGGTGACGAAGGTAGCGTCCTGCAAGTGTTGACCCATGGTCGGAGAAGGCCATGTCACTGCCACTTGTCGGTCGTCTGAATTGTGTGCCTCGACTGAGCACGTTCAGCAACAACCGGAACTCCTATTGGAGCTCAGTCCAAGCCCTTACCTCGTTGGCGACCTTCTTCCATTAGGTAAATTCCTTTATCGTATTTTTCTTCCATGTTCTTCCTTTTAGTTACATGCACACACACCCTATCACACTCAATTGATCACCCTCCGAGCTTTGTCAAGCACCCCTCACCTTCTCACAACCCTCCAATCATTGCCTCCCTTCTCCAGAACCCCCAACCTCTTCGCCCCTTTCCTATGCACCACAACATATGAACTCATCTGAAACCCCACTCTCTTCACCCCCTTGGTTCCCTACTTCACTCACTCGCACACATACATCTGCTTCGACTATCACTCACCTTTGTAGGTCCAAGTTCTCTCAATGTATGAAGCTTCGACTCAGGTTTATTCTAGAGCAACTGCTCTGGCGATACTCCATCGCCTCACCATTCTGAACACCGTCAAACATTGTTGGACTCTCCAGGACCTTCACCAGCCCTTCAGGATGAAGATATTGTAGTTAGTGCATCCAATAGACATCTACTGAAGGAAATGAAGGGTCGCCGGAGTGCAACAATCTCTATCGGAAGAAGCAGAGCAGCAAGAGGAGCTCAAAGCACATTTATCGTCCGATTATTTTAATCGGGCAGATCATATCTACCCCATGCATCTGCTCCCATGCTTCACACTCGGTGAGACCGAGCCGAGACGAAGCAACTCAGGCCACCCACGTGGCCCGAGCCACCTAACCCGAGCTGACCCGACCCCAAGCCTCAGAGAGCATGCACCACACGTGAGGGGGTGGGAAAATTGCACTCGATCATGTTTTGTTTTGCAGTTATGCCCCTAGACTAAATTGGTTATATCTTGAGCATATTGATTCGTATTTTAATCATTTCAATTTCATTTTGATGCTGGTTTCATTATGTGTCTAATAGTATCTTCATCTTTCATGATTTAATACATAGAACAACATGATTAATTTTAGGTATAAAGTGTCATATTGCTTGTTGATTCAAATTCCATTAACTGAATTGAGTATATTTTGATGCATCAAATGCTATTAGAATTGAATCTATTCTTATTGCTCGATTACCTGATTAATTTGGGGGCATATTTGCGCATCTTTATAGGTTTGCATTGCATTGCATTATGTTACACATCATCTTTATTTTAACTTGCATAAAATCTAAATAAAAATGCATATTGTGACATAACATCATATCTTATGTTTTCATTGTTTTGCCTTGCATTGTTACATCATAGTATTATCAATGTTCTGCAATGTAGTGTTAGTGTACTGCATAACCTTGTTCATTGATTCATGCATAATCATATTTGTGTTGTATGTTTTATTCATTGTTTCATATTTTATGCATAGCTTTTATGCGTTGTGTCCTGTGTGTGCATTGTTGACCTAAGTATCGATATTACTCGCTTAATCTAAATATTATTATAATGGATAGCTCGTGTCCATGTGTTCGACCTTGGTATATTTACCAAGTTATAAAATACCAATGGTGGATTTTTCTCAATAAAGTGGAAGAACTGAATTGTAGAGGATGACATGCTTATGGGGATTTATAATGTAACACCCACCCACACACACTCTACCCCCATGGATGCTTCTAATTTCAATGCAAATAAGATTTATATTTATGATCTATATCCCAATAAAAATAGATCCCCTACCCCATGGATGGTTCTAATTTCAATATAAATAGGATTTATATTCTAATATAAATATGATCTATATCCTAATAGAAATAGAATCCAGATACGATTCAAGGCATAATAAACATATAATTTTGTACATGTGTATTATATTTAAAATTGATATTATCTTATGGGAGTTTATAAAAAAATTGGTCTCGACTCATCGCCCAATAAATAATACCACCTGCCATGGATTTTTGTTGATTTGTACAAATGTTGAAGTCATTATATGCTCAAAAGTGTCGAGTCGGCATATCTCCCAACCTATGTGCGATTCAATTTACCCAGCTCTAATGGAGGATAAGTGATACTGAGGGATAAGAGATGTGTGACGATTATAGTTTGTTCTTGTTCGATCGAGTTGAAGGATAATGAAGAATAAATGCATTACATTTATAATGGAGGACGCTATTATGATGTGACTGCTTTATCTTGAGATAATTAATTCTTACGGTAAGTCTCAATATTAGTTTACAAAGGAAATGTGCTCACATCTAGATAAGGAAAAGATTTTACAATGTGTCATGTTGTATTTGGAGGCAAGTGTAAATTGACGATGGTTAAATTATTTTTGTAGGTTAAGCTAGTGGTATTGTTTTGTATTTTTTTCTATTCGGACAATAGGTTCATTGTTAGGTAGGTCTGTAGTGTATTGCTGTAAATTCACGGGAAATTTGAGATAATAATTAATTTATAATCATATTTAAACATTACAATATAAGATAATTTATAGTTTAATTTTTGTTTGATGAAAGTCACGTACGATAATTTACAATATAATGTATGATATAAGATAATATATGCAACATTAGACTTTTTTTATTATGTTCATTGTTATAGCTTTTTTATTATTTAAATACACATGATTGTACAAAACATGCTGTATACATTGGTACTAGATTTTTTAATATAATCACTATATATAATAAATTCTATCCATAGGTTAGATTATCAAAATGATAACGAAATTAAGAGAAAACTATATTATGATATATCCAATGTTATAGATGATTGATTTTTATGATTTTCATTATGCCTTTGATATATGCAAGATATGAAATATCTATAAAGTTAGTTTTTTCTAATAGATTTATTTTTCATAAGTGACGATTATAACTTTAGATGGGTCTATAATCAAAGTAGTTCATTAGTAAGATTGGGTTATCAATTGATGTAAAACAAGTATATAATTTATGAGTAAGTGTTCGATGTTTATAAGTTTTTATTTTTAGGAAAAGATAAATTTCATTCCATCAAAGAAGCAAAGGCACTCCACAATATTTATCCAAAAAGGATCAGGGGAAGTCTAATATTTAGTACAATCAAATAAACCTTCCTGATCGAAAAAACACAGTAGCATTCAACATAAATCAAAAGACAAGCAATTTAAATATTAGAAAGGAGGTATCCATACATGCAACAAAAAAGACGGGGCATTAACAGAACACCAAGTAGAGATGAGGGTATCACCTCACTTCTTGAGGGTGCGTCGTTTTTCTAGTCCTAGGGCACAAGCTTCTACAATCCCTCAGATCATGTCTGCATCGAATGCATCAAGGTAATGTAGTATTAATCAGTAGGGAGTTAGTAGCCAAGCTTTTTGTGGTAAATTCTCAAGGAGGAACATCACATCCTTTGTCGTAATCAAGGGTGGATGAGAAGTACCTTAGAATGACTGCATACAACGTTCCCTCCAGGTTAACCACCAGACAAAGTTTGAAACACACATATCATAAATAGATTTGAATACACCAATGCTATTTAATTTTAACATGCATAATGGTGTCAAATGGTAATATTTAATTCCAATGAATTTATATCTTAACTATAATGTCGGATATAAAAAGATAATTCTTGAAAATCAAAAATGAGAAATTGATTGAAGACACAAAGGGCGTATATAAAAAAAATATATAATGGACGTTTATTTACGCAGTTTAGAGATTGAGAGAGATATGCTAGTTGAGAGAGATGATGATGATAACAAGAGAAACCATGCATGATTAAGAGAGATAATGATGATAACAAGATATGATAAACATACACGAAAAAGAAATATGTTATGATTGAGAGAGAGATATATGATTATATAACAATCTGAAAAGAGAAAAATGCTTGTAAACCTCAATGTAAATTGGTTGCAACATAGGGGATCGAGGGTGCCCCTCAAACTATCAAGCTACCCCCATCACATATAAAACACTATAACCACTGTAACAATTACATCACGATCATTGTTATTACATTTAGGTTGGGCACTAGGTAGGTCCAACCTACCTTAACTCGATGTACGGCCTGCGAAACCCTTCCCAAGCCTGGACTCGAGGGTGGCATGGGTAGGTCTGGGCTTTTCTTAGGCCCAATTATGGTATTAGGGCAAGCTCGATCAATGGTTAGCTTGAAATGAAGGCTCTCTCCTTGACCCAATTTCTATCATGATCTCCAGACCTGTGAAATCACACCAACTTTGCTTATGCCTACTCCTCAATCGCTTCCCATAAGTCCCCCTCCCTCCATTCTCTCTTCACAGCCCCAGTCTATGAGGGTGATAGAGTGTCCAGCGATAGCCTCCCCATCTATCACCTCCTCCCATGGTCATATCGCCACCCACAGTCCCACGGGCCACGACTCCGAAGTCCCTCTTACACTAGTCGGTGACCAATCCAACCTGCCACCCTGTCTCCCTCCATTCTCTCCTCTCCATCCCTTAGTAGCGATGGACTCTCCCTCCCCTAGTTCTCTCCTCACATGCATCAAAGTGTCTATCAACACCCTCTCCATTCTCCGACTGCCACCATGCCCACCACCTATAGTCACACCACAACCCACAGGATATGTCCCCTTCCATTTTCCTGCCTTTCCATTCTCTCCTCCTAATCAGCAAGGCATGGCATAATGTAACTATTAGCAATGATCAATAAGGTGAGGAGATGTGCAACCACTAACTACCCCTCCTAATCTCTGACCTAGCATCTGCGAGCGATGATCTCAACATATGATTTCCTCGCGTGGTTTCAAAATTTTGATTTTCAGCTAGTTTATATTTGTGCAATGATCTTAAATATTTTATAAGCAAAAATTAGCTTGTTGTTGTCCTTGTTTGGAATTTACATAATAAGGTAGAAATTTACATGGAACTACATGCTTAGGCTCGACTCATCATGCCTCGAACTGGGCTCATGCTTGAGCATAGTTGTCCCAAAGTTAACAGACGTGGGCATGATCCACAAGCCCACCGTGTTATATGGGCTCGGGGTGAGCTTTCCATTTAGGTAGTCACTAACGCAAGAGTAAATCGATTATTAGAAATTTACCTCTAATTTGAAAGTGTGTTACCTCACAACTACTCGATTTTAGGATTGGAATCAATGTGTAGGATCTAATTTAACCACTCACAAACAACACGCATCACATCAAGTCTACCACCCTAATCCTTCCGGTCATCCAAATAAAGCGTCCTCCAACCCAACCTAGCAACCAAACGGGACTAGCTTGTAGGCCAAACCTTGTGCAGATTATAGAGAACGTGTAGTCACACTTGCAGTGGTTATGATATAATAGGACAGGAATCTAGGTATTACAGTGTAAAATCCATTTTTTAAGCCTTCTCACGAGCGGGAACCTCTCCTCGCAAACCCCTCTGATTTGAAATCCCCAAATCGTCTCGCTCTCGAGCTCATGGAGTCTTGTGGCGGAGGAGGAGCGGCGGCGGCTGAGCGTGATGCGGCCTACGCCGAGGTCCCGGTGCCGGTCGAATCCCTCGACCGGCGCGAGGTGTTCCACGTGATGAAGGCGATCATCGGGTTCGTCCTCTTCATGCACCAGCAGATCCCTTCGTAAGCGCTCCTTTAATTGTTGATCTCCCCATCTTAATATCTCCACTTTTTTTCTCTATTCTTGGATGAATTGTGGTTATTATTTCACTTATATCTTGTATTTCGGAATGGCGTGGATTTTATGTTTTGTTGATTGCTCTGGTTCCTCTCGATGGGTTTAGGGTTTCGATTAGCACTGGTTGAAGCGTACAATGATGCTCGTAATCGGACATAGATAGAGTGCGTCATCACGGCAGAAATGTGTCGAAGGGCTTGGAGATCGCCAATTCATATCATAGAATTTACAAAAGGAAGTAGTTTACACGATGATAATGAAATCGGAGCCGACTCATGTGATGCGGGAGTTTCTCTGCTGGTTCTTTATCTAATAGAGGCTTGAAGTTTATGTTCTTTGTATAGGGTAATTTCAAGTTGTAACAATCAGTTATTCTAGAACAGCTATTATTCTGTCAGGCTTTGTTCGGATGAAATGATTAGGAGGGGATGGAAAAGAAAGCAATGAAGAGTGAAATTATGGAGCTTGAGAATTCAAAATTTCCATTTTAAGCTACTTACATCACCATCTAAATCGAAGGTAAAAGAGAGAAAGGGAGGGAAATCATTCATTATTCATTTTCCATATATCTTTTGCTCGAGGAAAATTGCCAGGTACCCTTGTAAGCAAAAGAATCATTATGTAAGGTAGCAACATTGTTTTTTAATACCAAAGAGGTGATTTTCATTTTAAGTTAACCCCAGAATTAAGCAGTGAGTGCCAGCAGAAAGTTGCATGTTCAAGAGACACTTTTCATCTTAACACCCACCGCTTCAAGACAAGAGGCAACTTTAAGATGAAAAGCGTCCAACTCTTCAAGAGGCAACTTACCTCTGACATATAGCAAAAAATATATTTGTTTCTTTAAATAATGAAAATGTTTTACCGGTAAAGGTATTAAGAAATTTTCTCTTTTTTCCTCCTCAACTGTTAACATCTTCAACTATTGAAAATTCAACAAAAATTATATGGAAAAAAAGAATTATACAAACCTCATTTCCTTTGATTTCATGTCCTAACATGAAATGTTAGAAAAAGGAACATCAAATTCAAAAGTAATAGAAGTTACCATTAGCTAACTATTATACTCTTTATAAATATTTATCTGTAATATAATAATGGAAAATGCAATCCCATTAATTTGATCTTGATTGCAATATTTTGTTTTAGTATCTTCTATTATATGATTTTGCGAGGGGATCACCCTAGACCCGCATTTCCATTCTCCCAAATTCGATCTTAGATCTACTCGATGCAATGTTGAAGATCATTTGATCTTCATTCTCTCGGGATATCTACAATAGAAATAGACATCCTATAATTTCATTCATGAAAGTAGACATGTTAGACCTTAGGTCGGTCATTGCTCATGTTCCTGACTCCAATGAAAAATATAACTCCATGATCAAAGGCTCCTATCAAGATGAACCCTATGATATGTCGATAATGTGTATATAACGAATCTTGAGTTGAAAAGTCTTGTGATATGAATGCAAAAGCATGTAAAGAATACACATGTTAAGCTATTAAAGAAGTAATAACACGTAAAGAAGATAAAAAATACCTAATTGAAAACGAATTGAATTATTGTGTGTATCATAATAACCTTTATATCCACATTCTAATTGGTCACTCGAAGGAATATTTGCTATTATATTTTCTTTTTTCCCCTCACTCGTATATTAACGCATCTGTCCAGTCTTTAGTCATCTCTTTTCCTTCCCATACCATAACCTTCCTCTTTTTCACTTTTCCTTCCTTTTCTACACTTTTGTCCCTTCGACCAATCATAGGACCTCGAATATTTTTGTTATGCCTTTCGGTTTGAATGATCTTGGCTTGTTTGTGATTATTTGAATTTTCTCATAATCTCGTGTTAATTTCCACCCAATTTTCCGTCAACTATGACGGTATCTATCAAGTATTTTACATTTTATACCTTTGAAGTTCCCCTTATTTACGAATGGCCCCTCCCCTTCCTCCCCTGACCTCCTCCACCAGGCACCCCCTCCCCTCGCCAACGTCGTCCTGCTGCAGGCCCAACCCTCACTAGGCAACCCCCTCCCCCCGTTGACATCCTCCGTTTAGAAGCTCGACCCTCACCATCGTCGAAGCCCCCTTGCATGAGCCAGCCTCCATCATCAAAAGCCCCCCTCCTGCCAAGCCCCTCCCTACAAGTGGCCCCTTGTCGGCCTCCACCAACAGTATGCCTGCAAGCCCCTCCCAGCACGTCCCCTCCCTCCTCCTACAAGGGCCCAACCCTGGCACCACTGCCTGCAACCTGAAGTCTGACCCCCTCCCCTCGTCGCCGCCTGGAAACACCCCCTCCGCCCACGCCGACCTCAAAGCCCATTGAAAGGCCTGACTCTACCCTTGTTAATTCAATCATATTAATGATTAAAATAAATATCTTGTCGTTCGTTGTAGTCAGGTAGAAATGGACTGATCAAAAACCATTTTAATTAATGTTCAATTAATTCCTAGTGGAAGATTCATTTTACTTGAGCAAGCCCAAGGTCGAACTCAGGGAGACAGCTGTCTCCTTAGGTAAATTTTAAGGGAATTCGGAGGTCAGATTTTCCGAGGAGTATTTTTGGTATTTTTTAGCAAATTTTATGCAATAAAGGATAAACAAATGCAATTTCAGGCCAGTTTGTACAAGTCAAATCAGAAATATAATCAAATGAAGTCCAAAAACTATGAAACTTGGCCAGATGTAATGCTATAAACCTAAGTGTCTACAATTTTTTTGGAATTTTTCGACTCTAATTGAATTAAATACGAATTAAAAATGAATGGAGGGTGATTTCGCAATTTTAATTTTAATAAATACCAAACGTCAATATTTTTTAGAAACTAAATTATCCTCGGTAGATCTATGTGAGAGATACCCAGAACAACTCTTATTCCTAAAATATTAAGTGATGAATTAATTAAAAATGAATTACACAAATCACTAATTAATTTATTGTGACCTAGATATGCGTGCGAATGCTACGATTTTTGGGCACTATGTAGAAATACTTAGACTCTACCTACTGTGATTTTTTTGCAATTTTTAGAGCAACGATTAATATAATAATCCATTAATGACAGACAGTGGGCAAAATATGCTATTTTCTTCAAAAATGAATTATATTAAATAAAGATTGCTTATAAAAATGTAGTCAACATTCACAATGATAAAGCCTAAGATAAACTACAATATGCAATTTTTGGAATTTAAAAATGAGGCTAAATATATGCTTAAACAAACGTGCAAACACAGGGATATGAATGTAATAAAGAAATAAGAATGATTAAATGAAATATGCTGACACGACTCACATGCAATTACCAATACTTGCAGGGACAGATGTGCAAATTTCCCTTAGGTCACGTGCTCTCCACGTGCGCTCCTGGTCGGTGGGTACAACTGCAATTTTCTAGAGTTGGCAAGACAACTTTGATATAAAAATTCCTAAATCAAAGTAAATTACATATTTATGCAAATTTCTTCTTTCAGATAATCCTTCTTTAATCCCACTCAATGTTATACTCAATAATAACCAGTAGAATATCATGGATTGGACCTATGATCCAGATATTGTACTTGCAATTAAACACATAATGTATGTGGTTGCAATGTGCAAGTTTCCTCATAATAACGAGGAATGATAATTAAATAGACAATAGGACTAAAACCCTAGGGGTTTGTATGTCTCTATAAGTCTTGATCTCATCGAATGTACTTTTGAAGTAACATGTCGATAATAATTGTAATTATCATATAATCCTTATAAAATCTAAGATGTTCTGGCATACATATGTGCTCTCGACATATAATCATGAATGACATGGTTCTCTGCATTATGCAGAATGGTGGCTCTATAGGAGATGATGTATTCAAATTGTTTGAGTACTTACCTGAACCTAAGTTTTAAGAGTTTAAATGGATGTAGATACGATGAGTGCCATCATTCTACTATCTTTACTCTAGTCATTCCTGAAGCTTCATAATATTCATATTGTATGAACTGAATGAAGCGTGTATAAATGTTGAAATTCTCTTATATTGAATTTTTTTGATTTTAACATAAGAGATCGTCTGTCTTGAGCAATGGTTGCTTATAAATAAAGGGAGCGCAGTGGGAAGCATGGGTTGGACCCAAGTAAGAAGTATTGTCAAAAGAGTTGAATGCACTTCTGTGACTTCCATATGACATCCAAAGAGTTGGATGAATGCCAATACTGCAATAAGTTGATAGTATGACTATCAAATCTATCTAGAATCCTTAGAGCGGGAATCGGATAGTACATCAGATTAATCTACATATAATCATTGATATTGAATTACTTATTTGATAAGATAAAGTCTAATAATTGTATCTCAATCTTCTAATGACACTTGCAATTGGTTGCATATGTATTAGAATATTAGAAATTTGATCTTAAGGTTTAATGGTCATCCATGTTGGAGTTGATGCAATTGTTGCAATAATTTCCACTGGATGAATATACTTCACATTTTCAGTGGGAGAGCCCTTGGTCATAGAGAATATTTCTATGACCAAGATATTAGAATACACTCATTGTTTATTTCTAAATGTTGGGAATAAACATGAAATTTGGAATAGACCTATCATAAAGAGTTATGATGGAGATATTTCAGATAGTAATCTAACATCTAGCAGACTCCACTAATTTAGAAAATTAATGAATGGTTCATTAAGATTTCTAATACTGGAAATTAAACCTTTAAAAATCAATAGGAGGGATAAAAATCATTTGACAATGATCTGGCATCATATTTTGGACATATGTCTATTGATGAGATCAATGGACAAGTAAGAGATGAAACTTTAGAATGTCTAAAATTTCAAAACTTGCATACTTATGAATATTGTATTCAAAGTAAAATGTCCAATACACCCTTCTTTGGAAAGGTGTAAGATGTCAAGGTATTCAGGATCTCATACATATTGATGTATGTGAATCATCTATATCATAGTAAACATTATGGATAATGTGATATCTATTGATGATTATTTGTGATATGAGGAGGTCGTTCTGGACTGCCGTGAACGCGGACAGCGGCTAGCTGGAGATGCGCGCGGTGAGGGGGCTCGGTGTTCGCGAGGATGGTGGAGGAGCATGTCGGGGTGCGTGCTTGGATGACGTCTGGAAGGCCGCTGCAGGAGGCGCACGGTACACAATGGTTGTGCGACTGCACGCAGGTGCAGGCGCGCGAGGAGGGCGATGGACTTATGCTCCTAACCATTGGCGGTGGTGGCTCCGCGCGAAGCGTTGGACGTGACTTTCTGGAGAAGGAGGTGGTGGAGGGCTAGGTTCGGCGGTGGAGAGAGCCGATTCGGCGCACGGCTGGAGCGCGGGGCCGTACGGGTACGGTTGGCAGTGGGGCTTCGCGGGCGAGCGAGCGACAGGTGGTCGGTGTTGGCGTCGCTGCAGGTGCGGCGGTGGCGAGGGCTTCTCTGTGCACGGGTGGCTGGGCCGCTGCTGGTGGTTCTGGAGCTCGACCGCAGGTGGCTGTGGCGTTCGTGGAGGTGATGATGTCTGCGGCTAGCTTGGTGGTGCAAGCGTTGTTGATGGAGCCCGGTGGATATACCTGCAATGAAGGAGAGAGCTCGAGCCAAGCTCAGCTATGGTAGAGGAGAGAAGAAGAAGGAGAGAGAAAAACGTGGGGGGCAAAAACAGGGATTTCACAAAGTCCCATGTTTTACCATGCATTTGTTTAGGGGCCTTAAACTTTTGATTAATTGATTGATAAAAGTTCTCCAAAAAATTCAATAAAAATCTCCGTTGCGTTCGCAACGTGTGATTTATCCGTAAAAGTGCGAATTTTTTTTAGATTTGGAGCATGGACGAGGATGGATTTAGGATAAATGAAATGGGTGTAGAAGAGGAGGTTGAACAGCGGAAGAAGAGTAAGGTTGAAGAAGAAACTTTACCTGGAGAAGATGGACGGATGTCTGGGAAGGAGGTGCAAGGAGGAGCACCTCGGGTCGTTGCTTTACGCCGCGACAGAGACGGAGCTCGGTGAGCTCAAGGAACTCACTACGACGGGGGACTTATCCCACGCCGGATCTCGCCAAGAAGTGGCCGTCGTCGCTCGATATAACTCCTGGGGCCTGTTTGGTTGCAGGGTTGGGCAAGGTTGGGTTGGACAGGGGTACCCTGTGAATAGTAAACTGTGAGGAGGATTGGGCTGTTTGGTTGGAGGGTTGAGAAGGGTTGGGTTGGTCCAACCCTTGCCAACCCTGCAACCAAATGGGCCCCCTGGAGCTGTCACCTGCAGAGATCTTAGAGCTGGGCTACCTCTATCATGAATGGCGGATGCGGATGAATGAAAGAGAAGAGGAGAATATAATGAGGAGGAGGAGGAAGTTGGAAAAGAGATGGAGAAAGTGGAGGAGTGGGGTCGTGACTTGCGGAAGAAATGGACTGGAGGTGAGTAGGGTGATGACGTGACGCACATAGTCGGCAGAAGAAGGAGATCGAGAGGGAAGGTGCAGAAGGTAGTGGGTTGCAGCTCCTCCCGCAAGAAACGGGAGGTTGAAGAAAGAGTTTAGAGAGAGTGAGAGAGAGAAAAGAGAAGAGACTGTGCCGTTGATGAAATACCCCTTCATCCAACGGCCCAGGATGAAGGAGCTAAATGGGATAAGTAGGGGAAGGAGGGAGGCGACATGTGGCGACTCCAGGAGCTGCCACGTGTCACTCCTGGAAAATCGAGATTAAAAAGAAAATGAAAATAAAAAAGAAATATCAAAATAGGTTAACTCAAAAAGTGGTCAACACGAAAGGTGCTCGTCTTGACGAGATCTACAACTTTCATGAAGGACCGAAAATCAAATGAGATCATCTGTACAAAGCGTATTTTTGGGTGGTATCTTATAGGTATAAAATACTGTATTTTTGCATTTTTTTGTGATTTTTAAATAAGAGAAAAATAGAGAAAATACAAAATGAATATTTACATTTTAATCTATTTTTTTGGATTTTTTTAAAAGGATAAAATACAAGGGTAAAACGGTTAATATGTACAATATACAACATGAGCCCAAAATCCAAGTTTCACATACGATCTCCGATTTTAATGAAATTGGTCTTGTTTTGAAGGTCTTTGACTGTATATTACTTTAAAAGTGATAGACCTAAATCAGATACTGTAAGAGAGAGATATGCACATTTTAAGGCTCTAGTTTCAAACTTGGATTGGGGTTTTATTGATCAATTTTCAAGTTAATATTTTTGATATTTTCTTTAGTTAGTGTTAGTAATATACACACTAGGAGTTGATTTTATTGGATTTGGAGTTTGTATAAATTATATACAAATAGGTGAAATATGGTGAATATACATGTGAATATTTACAAGTGACTTGGGCTTCTTATTTTATGCAGATGTAAATGCTAAAATGCAGATGTTATCATGTATGCATGAATGCTAATTATGCAATATAAGTGAATATATGCCTCTAATTACTCGGGAACAAAGCTCTATTTTCAACTTTAAGAGATGAATTACAGATTCATCAACCTCCTATACTTAAACCGTGCTCGTCCCCGATCAACTAAAATGAAATGCAGGAATGAAATGATATTGGGTTCTACACCAAGGTCATGAACAAAGTTGAAAATGGAGCTTGACTCGACCTTTGGATTAATTGTGTGGCGGAACCTTATTGGGATCTGAAATTTAAGACCTAACAGACTTCAAGTTCCACAAGTCTTCTATTCAAGACGCCTCATAGTCAGGTTAGAACAAATCCTCAAACGTAAATTTCTGATGATTATGATTCTTACTTGTACTGTGTAAGTGTAAAATAGCTCTCCACATCAGAAATGGCTCAGAACCAGGCTCCTTTAACAAGGTAACTCTAATTCTCCGGTCCAGTTACTCTTTCCTCGAGGAGCGGGGTATTCCCTTCTAAGTTCAAGTGCGACCATCTCAAGAGGAGGGGGTAGAGAAAAGAATGGACGGTAGCCAGTGTAGCTACCTATCCCAGGATGCCTGACCGGTGTAACCAAGTCATCCAACTGCAGACTTCTTGTTAATATACATACTCCGACAGGTATTTTATTTTCTATCTAGCCTGTCTATTTTTTTGGAGTTCTTGCATTTTTTTCTTTTTTGTGAACTATATACAAGGTGCAACATGTACATCAGGAGTTTTTCCTCTTGAGCCAGTAGACTATCCCTCTTTTGAAGCATTATTGCAATCCACAACGTCCTGTCCTCAGACGTCAACACCACCAGAATAGGTTGAGATGCACTACCCTCCCTAGAGGAGGACGGATGTTTCTACCCGTGTGCTACTCCAAACTAAAGGATTCTACCTCCTCACCACCTCATCAATGAAGAGCTATGCGCATGGTGCTTGTCTAAGTTAGGTCATTATCTAAAAGAATCATGCGTGTGCACGAGATATTCTACTTAGACCAATCAAGATGACATGTGAACATGGACTTGCGGACTCAAAGAATTAAGTCACTTGACCTGAGAAATCTTTACTCCAATTCCTATAAGGTTCCTCTGAAATTAGGTGGATTAAGGTCAAATCAAGTCCATCCTCAATATCTACTCATAACTTGGTTCAGAACCCACTAGCTTTTCACCTTGCATATGCAAGATATGCAGATGAGAGGTATATTACATGCTATGTAGATGAATGAAATGCAAGACTCTTTTTTCTTTCTTTCTTTTCGGATGCAGAGATGATGTGCAAGAGTAAATAAGAAGCCTTTGATTTGGTGTTTCCATTTTTTTCTTTTTTTTCTTTCTTTTTCTTTTTTCTTTTTTTAAGATTTGGTGTACCTCCTCTGTTACAAGAGTTTTATAAGTATTATACATATTATACAAGTGTTATGCAAATACATGTATTTTACAAAAAAATTCTCCTATTCCATAATTATTGCGTAGTATATACAAAAATACGTGAAAGTAGGAGCTATGGGTAAAGTATATATGTAATATATACACGCCCCATATACTTAGCGTGTGCTATGTGCTCAGAGCACGAAAAGCGAGGAAGAAGACATAGCTCGTGCTAAGCGTAGGAGAGCCAAAAGAGCAAAAATGTATAGAAGTCGTCCTGCCCCCCTATACTTGGGCTTTGGCAGCCTAAGTGTAGCAGGAGATCAAAAACGGGGCGGACAAGGTCGAGAGGGGAAGTGGATAAATATATGTACAAGATGGGCATCGGTTCCCCCCTATACTTAGGCTCAGGTCAACCTAAGTATAGGACTGGAGTGGTATGAGGACCGATGTGATCTGGAGGATGTACAGTAAATGGACTCAGGTGACTCTCCCCCCTATACTTAGAATCTGGTCATCCAAAGTATAGTCGTAGATGAAAATATATGAAGTTGGGGTGATTATGGATTAACTGTTCATGGGATTCGACGATGCGCTTCAACAATTGTCCATTAACTAGGAACGTCTGTGCGTTATCCGTGAGATTTGAGATCTCAACACATCCACTATCATGTACAACACGGATAATGAATGGGCCCGTCCACTTGGATTTCAACTTGCCTTGGAAAATCTTCAGCCTTGCATTGAACAACCATACCTTATGTCCAGGAACAAAGGTTTTCGTCTGATATATCTATCATGTCAACGCTTTACTTTGTCCTTGTACACCCAACTGTTGTCGTATGCTCGTTTCTGACTTCCACAAGCTCATTCAGATCCATGTCTCTCTATTTCTGCCGTAGGTGTGTGTTCCAGTTGACCTTTTTTGATTGCCTATTCTGATTTGTGCACTAATTCTGCAGCAAATGGCATGGCTTCCCGAATACCCATCCTGAATGGGGAGATTCCTAATGGTGTTTTGTAAGTTGTCTTATTAAGTCCACAGGACTTGATCCAAGATCTGAGACCAATCCTTCCTGTCTGGGCAGACAAGCTTCTGCAATATGGTTTTCACCTCCCTATTCGACACCTCAGGTATACCGTTGGTCTGTGAGTGGTAAGGACTAGCGACACGGTGTTCAATGCCGTAATCCTTCAAGAGTTTCTTCACATCTCTGTTTACAAAGTGGCTACCCCCATTTGATATCAACATTTTGGGGATCTCGAACCTAGAGATGATATGATCTCTGATGAATTTACAGACATTCATGCTGTCTGCGGCTCGGATTGGGGATAACCTCCACCCACCTGAACAGATAGTCTACCGCAAGGAGGATGTATTCGAATCCATGGCTAACAAGGAATGAGCCCTTGAAGTCGATGCCCCAGGTGTCAAAGACATCACAAATGATGACAGGCTGCATCGACATCTCATCCTTGGAACCAACGGTTCCTCCCATTCTCTGGCATACTGGGCACGACTTCGCAAAGGTGATGGCATCGCGAAACAGAGTGGCCAGTATAAGCCACACTGAATTACCTTCCAGGCGGTCCTCTTCCCGAAGTGGTGTCCTCCTGCCTCCAGACTGTGGCATAAAGAAAGGACACTCTGATATTCCTCCTGAGGAATACACCATCTCCAGACACAATCGGTCCTTCAAAGAAAAGGGTCGGATCCTCCTATTGGTAATGTCTCGAATCCGACTTCCGTCGGTTTATGTGGCTCTTGGGCCAATCTTCAGCAACCTTCTTGGAGACAAGATAGTTCACGATATTGGCGTACCATAGGAGTGAGTCGACAACAAAAATCGACTCTTCAGGGAAGGAGTCTCGAATCGGTGGAATCCTCAGGAGCATTAAGATCCTCGAGACGGGAGAGGTTATCAGCTACTACGTTCTTCCTTCCAGGTTTATCGCGAATGTCCAAATCAAACTTCTGGATAAGCAGAATCTACGTAAGAAGACGCGCCTTCGCGTCATTCTTTTCCATTAAACACCGCATCGTTGTATGGTCAGTGAACACAATTACCTTGGACCCGATTAAGTGAGATCTGAATTTGTCCAAGGCAAACCCTACTGCAAGCATCTCCTTTTTCCGTAACTGTATAGTTACGCTGAGCAATATCAAGCACTTTGCTTGCTTAGTATACGAACGGGACGCCATCCCTCCTCTGTCCTAACATAGCCCCAACAGCAAAGTCTAAGGCGTCCGTCATGATCTCAAAAGCCAGAGACCATCTGGGGCTTGTAGGATCGGGGCTTCCATGATCATTCGTTATAGTAGCTTAAATGCCTCGAGACATTTGTGATCCACAATAAACTTCATTTCCTTGCCTAAAAGCTCAGTTAGCGATCGGGCAATCTTAGAGAAATCCTTGATAAAATCTTCGATAAAATCCGACATGTCCGAGGAACGACCGCAACTGTTTTATGTTGGTTGGTGGCCGGAGTCGTTTGATCGCGTCCACCTTGGCAGGGTCAACCTCCATTCCTCTTTTGGAGATGACATGCCCCAACACAATGCTCTCCGTCACCATGAAGTGACTTTTCTCCCAGGAGAGCACCAGATTGACCTCACAACATCGTTTGAGTACTCGGTCCAGATTCCTAAGACAGGAATCGAAGGAATCGTCGTGGACCGAGAAGTCATCCATGAAGACTTAAAGGAATTTGCCGACCATTTCGGCGAATACAACAATCATGCACTTTTGAAAAGTACCGGAAGCATTGCATAATCCAAAGTGCATGCGTCTGAAAGTATAGGTACCAAAGGGGCATGTAAACGTAGTCTTTTCCTGATCCTCCGGAGCTATGGCTACTTGATTGTAGCCCGAGAACCCATCCAAGAAGCAGAAGAATTCTTTCCCCGCTAGTCTCTCTAAGATCTGATCAATGAATGGTAGGGGGAAATGATCCTTCTTCGTCGCGGCATTCAGGCGTCTGTAATCCACACAGACGCGCCACGACGTGGGTACTCGCATCACGATCTCCTCTCCGTCTTCATTGGTAGTCGTCTGAATTCCCGACTTTTTCGGGACAATATGGATTGGGGCCACCCATTTGGAGTCGAAGATGAGATAAATAAAACCCACGTCGCATCATTTCTCTATATCCTTCTTCACTACCTCTCGTAAATTTGGATTCAACCGACGTTGAAATTCACGAGAGGTTTAGTCTCATTCTCCAAGTAGATATGGTGCGAACACAGAACGGGATTTATCCCGTGGAGATCGGAGATGCTCCAGCCTATCGCTTTGCGGTTTTTCTTCAGGATCTCTAGCAAGCGAGATTCCCGCTCTTCAGTCAATCGCGAGCTGATGATGACCGGATACTTCTTCTCTTGTCCCGCAAGGAAGGTATACTTAAGTGTTGTGGGTAAAGGTTTGAGCTCAGGTAATGTGTGATCATTAAGGAAATCTGGCTCAATCGAATCTGGCTCTGTGCTGTTAGTGGCTGGATCTGTCTTTGAAATTGATGCCACCAATTCATTCGGCTCTGGAGTCGGATCGTCAAAAGTTTCCAAGCAATCGGCGAAAGCCACGTCCGACTCATCACCCTCATCTTCTGATTGTCCTAAAGAGGGAAGGACTGACAGGCCCAACTGAGCCTCTAAGTCATCGAAGATGTAGGGAGATGCATATTCTGAGCTGTACTCATTTCTAAGGACCTCGCAGACTGACTCATGCACAGGATCTTCTCCGGAGGAGAGGGACTCATCAGTGCTAGCTAGGTTCTGTCTCCATGGCCCAACGATGTCTAAATAAATACAATCTGCTTCGGACGAAAACCTCTCGTAAATTTGGATTCAACCTGCGTAGGAATTCACGAGAGGGTTTAGCTTCATTTTCTAAGTAGATGTGGTATCCAAGTCGTGTCCCGGATCATCAGGGGCACAGGTTCTATTTAGTTGTGGTTGATGATTTCTCTAGAGTGTCGTGGACTTTTCTTCTTAAAAATAAATCTGAAGCAGGAAATGTTCTTCAAAATCTAATTAATGAAGTCCAGAATGTTTTTTCATCTACTGTTAAGTATGTGCGTACTGACAATGCATTGGAGTTCTGCACTCGCTCTCGTGCTAGCTTCCTTTCATCTAAAGGGATTATTCACCAAACCACATGTGCCTACACCTCTCAACAAAATGGGGTTGCAGAACGAAAACATCGACACTTTCTTGATATTGCTCGCACATTACTTATCCAGAGTTGTGCTCCATTATCCTTTTGGGGGGATGCTATACTTACTGCATGCTATCTGGTCAATCGAATGCCTACAACTGTTCTAGGGGAAAAGTCTCCAATCTCTGTTCTCTTTCCTGACAGAGACTTGTTTACACTGACACCTCGGGTTTTTGGCACTGTTGCGTTTGTTCACCGCTTATCTCCGGGGCTTGATAAGCTATCCCCTAGGGCTATCAAGTGTGTTTTTGTGGGTTACTCCAGGACACAGAAAGGATACCGTTGCTATGACCCTGTCCATGGCAAGTACTATGTGAGTGCAGATGTTACATTTTTCGAACCTGTCATGTACTTCTCCCCTGCAGGTGACAGATTGGTCTCCTCCACATCATCAGATTCCAATGTCTATGTTCCACCACCTCCTAGCCTGGGTCCATCCTCTACTCCACCGACACCAATATCACCACCATCACCACCACCCCCGCCACCACCCCCAGTTGTCCCTTTCCCTAAGTTCTACACGAGACGGACAGGCCCTGCTCAAGCTACGTGTCAACCATCCAGCACGCCTGAGGTATGTACTGATGTTAACACTAATGATGGGTTAAATAATGCACCTGTGCAGGAGTTTTTACCACAGGAGGAGGACCAACCGGTCAGCACTGTTTTGGATGACTTGGACCGCCCTATTGCTCATAGGAAGCAGCGAAGACAGTGTGCCTCATATCCCCTGGCCTCTCATGTCTCCTTTCATCGTCTCACTGGGGATTTCCAGAAGTTTGCCGCTGCTGTATCGTCAGTGGAGATTCCACGGACATATCAGGATGCCATGAAGACTGAATGCTGGCGTCTAGCAATGGAAGAGGAGATGCGTGCCTTGCAGCCGAGAGGGACTTGGTCTCTTGTCCCTATTCCTCCAGGTGCATCTGTGGTGAGTTGCAAGTGGGTATTTACGGTCAAATATCATGCAGATGGTCGTCTTGAAAGATACAAGGCCAGGCTCGTAGCAAGAGGGTTTACACAGACATATGGGGTAGATTATTTGGACACTTTCTCACCGGTGGCGAGACACTCTACCCTTCGCATCCTTCTATCGGTTGCAGTGGTACGTGACTGGACCATATTCCAGCTTGATGTTAAGAATGCTTTCTTGTATGGTGATCTACAGGAGGAAGTCTACATGCAGCAGCCACCCGGGTTTGCTGCTGAGGGGGAGACTCAGAAGGTGTGCAGACTTCATAAGGCTATCTACGACCTTAAACAGAGTCCTCGAGCATGGTTCCAAAAGCTCTCCCAGCTTATTGAACGACAGGGGTTCAGAAGATCAAATGCGGACCACTCACTGTTCGTCCGGAAGACCCCTAGAGGTACCATCATTGTTATGGTATATGTTGATGACATATTGGTTACTGGAGATGATACACAGGGGGTTGAGATAACCAAGTCTATGTTGGGCAGCCAGTTCATTACAAAGGATCTAGGCACAATACAGTATTTTCTGGGGATAGAATTTGCAAGAAATGTACAAGGAATGGTGATGACTCAAAGAAAATATGTCACAGATTTGCTAGTTGAAACAGGAATGACTGGATGCAAACCTGCAAGTACACCTATGGACCCGAGTATGAAGCTGTACGATGATGATACCGAGGAGGTGGACAAGAGAAGGTACAGAGAAACGGTGGGTAAGCTCTTATACATCACTATAACTCGATCGGATATTGCTCTTGCAGTAAACCGGGTGAGTCAATTCGTGGAGCAGCCGAGGCAAGTACATATGGATGCCTTGTACATGATATTGAGATATCTGAAGTCTTCCCCAGGCACAGGGTTGCTATTCAAGAAAGGTACAAATCTGTCTATTTCCGCCTGTGCAGATGCAGATTATGCAGGATGTCCATGAGATCGTAAGTCTACTTCAGGATTTGCTATCTTCATAGGAAGCTCTTTAGTCTCTTGGAAAAGCAAGAAGCAGACTGTTGTGGCGAGATCCAGTGCCGAATCCGAGTACAGAGCCATGGCACAGGCAAGCACAGAAATGATGTGGGTTAAAGCAGTCTTAGAAGATCTGAATGTTGAGGTTCCCTTGCCTATGAACCTGCAATGTGACAATCAGGCAGCATTATTCATTGCCAACAATCCAGCCTTCCATGAGAGAACAAAAAAACACATAGAGGTGGATTGTCATTACACTAGGGACATGATTCAGAAGGGCTTCATCTCCACGTCTCACGTCAGTTCAGAGGACCAGACAGCGGACATATTCACTAAGCCATTGCTCAGAGGACCTTTCCAGAGATGTTCTTCCAAGCTGAGCATGATAGATATCTATGCTCCATCTTGAGGGGGAGTGTAGAGATAGTTGTTCGTCTTTGTGTCTTTTATTATATTTCAGTTTCTTTATGTACCTCTCATGTAATTTACCCAAGGGCTCTCTCCCTATATAAGAGATCCGAGGGCTCTATGGAATAAATCATCGAAGTATTCTAACCGTATGAACACAGAGCGGGATTTATCCCGTGGAGATCGGAGATGCTCCAGCCTATCGCCTTACGGTTTTTCTATAGGATCTCTAGCCAGCGAGATTCCTTCTCATCGGTCAATCACGAGCTGATGATGACCGGGTACTTCCTCTCTTATCCCACAAGAAAGGCGTATTTAAGTGTTGTGGGTTAAGGTTTGAGCTCAGGTAAGGTGTGATCATCAGGGAAGTCTGGCTCAATCGATTCTGGCTCTATGCTAGTAGTGGTTGGATCTATCTTTGAAGTTACTGCCACCAACTCATTCAACTCTAAGGTCGGATCGTCAAAAGTCTCTAAGCAATCGGCAAAAGCCACATCCGACTCATCATCCTTATCTTCTGATTGTCCTAAAGAGGGAAGGACTGACAAGCCTAGTTGGGCCTTTACGTCATCGAAGATGTAGGGGGATGCATATTCTGCGTTGTACTCGTTCCTAAGGCTCTCACAAACTATCCCATGCACAAGATCTTTTCCGGAGGAGAGGGACTCATCGGTGCTAGCTGGGTTCTGTCTCCATTGCCCAACGGTGTCTACACTATTGCAATCTGCTTCAGACGAAAAGTACTCGGTGTTGGATTTTGAATCTGGCCTCTGTCACCTGGTTTGCTTCATCTCACGTTCCTCACCTCCGCATGGAGTTTGGAACTGAATCTTCCCAATCTTGTAATCAAATAAGGCCCATGTTGTTCTGAGGAAGGGCCTTCCTAAAATGATATGGGAATCTCTCTAATTTCGAGGGGTCTCCATATCAAGGACTGTAAAGTCCACCATGTACTCCTGACCCTCGACTTTGATGATAACGTTCCTCAATTCTCCTTGGGACCTCTTGGTTGATTTATCTGCAAACTGTAGTAATGCTCTGAATTTCCTAAGAGGTCCTAGATTAGGACGTTCATAGAGGGTTGTAGGCATTAAGTTAATTGAGGATCCATTGTCTAGGAGAGTGCGTGCAAATGCGATGTCATCGACATGACTCACCACATAATGGGAACCCATACCCCTTCGTTTCCTTGGAAACTCATTCTTTATAGCGCAATTAGTGGCTACTGATAGAACGTACTTCTCAACACTGTTTTTGACCTTCCTGCTGACCTTAGCAGGTGTGCATCTCACCTTAAGGTACTTCTGGAATGCAGGTGTCATGTCCACATACTTATCGAAGGGTATTGTGACATTGATATACTTATTGCAGAACTCTGCCATCTCAGGGTCATCTTTTTGATTTTTTTTAATTTTTTTCTTTCCACTCTTAAGGGCTCGGGGGAAAGGGGTTATTGATGATAACTCAGATTCTGAAACTGAAAGATCTTCATTGAAATGGGAAACTGAGTTCTTTACATGACTCTGACTTTGACACTGACTCAGCCTCTGACTAACAATAAATTGTTTTTGTGAAACCGGTGATGCGTCCTCCGCGACTTTTGGAATGTCCTCCTCAGATGGAGGTGCGGGCTCCGCATCGGTTCCGTCGGACTCACTGCTGGTGTTCTTCTCTTTCTTCATCGAGGACTTGGAAATCCTTTTCTTCTGCTGGTGGTGGTGGTGGTGTTGCTCCTCTACCTCCAAGTTCTCTTCAGATAGAGACTTGGCGGCGTCTTCCTCCTGTGCCCGTGCCCGATCATGTACGATCACGGTCCTTCTGCTCCTAAGGGACATATGATTAACATTATCGTACGAAAGGATCTCATGTTCAGATAGAGAGTTATCTGAATAGTATACCTGATCTCGTGGTCGGTTTTGACCCAGATTCAGGCTATTTGGGTTGGCCTAAACCTGGGCAGGAATTGGGGTCTTTGGCGTTGTCTGTTGATCCTGGGTGCGTGAAACACGGTTCAGATCAGTTCGGATATCCAAGTAATCATTCTGTATCTGCTGGACCCTATCAGTCAGGGTTTGGATCGCCAAGGTGAGGGACTTCAATTCGCTTGTGGGCGGGGCTTGTTGCTGTTGACTAGAGGACAAGTGTCTATATTGGCCTTGCTGCCCATGTTGATACTGCTGCTGCTGGGAAGGTGGTGGAGGGTATCGCTGGCCGAGTGGAACGTGCGCTGCTGCTGGTGCTGCTAAGGCTGGTACCCTTGTTCGGACCGGGACTATACAAAGAGCGTTGTGGGGACGGAGCTGGTTTCCTGGTAAGCTAGGGATGGTCGGTGAGGCTGACTGTTCCCTATCCCCGACTGTCTGCTGATGGGGTCATGGCTGTACCACAACCCGTTGATCTCAAACACCTACGGAGGCTCCTCGTAGACTGTCTCCACCTGTGGGGGTGCGTGATGCTCATGTTGAGTGTATTGCTGCTCATCAACCCAGCTACCCTGAGACCCTTGTACCTGCTCCTGTACAAGATGGACTCGATGTACAGGCACGAGCGGTGCATAAGGGGCACGTAGTCGTATCTTGGCCAAGGCTTTAAATGTCAGTTTCGGTCAACATTTCGGTATCGACCAAAACAGAAATTCGATGGAATTTCGGTGGAATTTCGACCGGAATTTCGGTCATTTCGATCATTTTTTGTACTAGGACTCCCATATTTCGGTTATTTCGATCATTTCGGTCGAATTTCGATTTCGACTGGATATCGATATTCGACAGAAATTCGACCGAATTTCACTGAAATTTGAGGCCATGATCTTGGCTACCTTCTCAGTCAATTCCTCCACTTGTTTCGGCAATCTGGAAAGTGCCTCAAGGTCAGTGACCCTCTTGTGGATCTGCTCTACCATGGTGAGCTTATCAGCTATTATCCCCATGCTAGGTCATCTGTCAGATCCATTACAGTCCTCCTGGTTGTCTCATTAGATAAGCTTGAAGGAGACAACTGATAGGCCCTGGTGGCCTGAGATCTGCCTGTTTCTGCCATCTGCTCCAGAATATTTCACACGGCATTTTCGTTCTTGTTCAGATAACTTCCTCCACAGGCTACGCTCACTAACCCCTGCATTTCTGGGGTCATACCACAGAAAAGGTCTGGACTAAGATCACCTTGGTAATGCCATGACATGGGTATTTCTAGATCAAATCATTAAATCTATCCCAGGCTTCATGAAATGGTTCGTGTGGGCTTTGGGAAAAGCTAGCGATCTTAGTCCTCATCTGGTTAGTCCTACTGAGTGGGTAGAACTTCTCCAGGAATAAATCTTTGAATCGTGCCTAGGTCGTACTTCTAACCCTGAGATTCTTCAGCCAATGAGCAACCTTATCTCTTAAGGCAAACGGGGTAGCCTTCAGCCTGATGTAGTCTTGTGCAATCCTAGGTTGACTAAGGTTCTTGCAAACCAGCTTGAAGTCTCTCAGGAAAGAATATGGTTCCTCGGTAGCATTCCCATTAAACTTCGGTAACATACTCAAAAAATGGGGCTTCAGCTTGAATGCCTCTGGGGGTACCTCAGGTACAAGCCAATTATGTATCTCATTCTCAGTTGGGTTGTAGGCATCCACCATCGGTCTATCAATTCCACCCGTCGTGATCACATGTCCCATCCTCGCCACAAGATCTGCATTCTGTTGTTCGACTGCGGTTAAGCGGGCAAGGATTTGATGTATCGGTCATCTCTGTGTTCCTCTTCCTCCGGGGGTCTCTTAGGAGGCATCTTGCTCTCTGATTCGTCCTCTTCACCTGGGTAATGAAATTGGTCTAGGTTAGAGGACATATTAAGAAGATATTCTCACCGAGGCGATGGTTTTCCTCGGTAAGATGAGAGGAGAGAAAAGGGATGGTTTGAGGGTAACCATCCAGAGGGTGATGGATCCTGAACTCAAGAGGGTCATGAGTTCGGGTTGGCCCAAGTTGCACTTGGACTGATGAAGACGAACTTCGTGAGGGGCTCAAGGAGAGGTTTGCAAAGCGTGAGTAGATATCCCCCCAGCCAGTCATCTTGGTAGCAGAAGGAAGAATAGGGAGTATAAGTGTAAAGATAGGTTTTTACTCCTACCTGAAGCAAGCAAATGAATTACAAACCATGATTTTCACACTCAACACGGTGAAGGACCCGAAACCGGGTCTGATTAGTCTGGTTGATTTTAAGTGTGATTTTTAGACAAGTAGCAAAGGTTACGCGACCTATAGGGAAGTCGGCTCAAAGCCGGATGCGTCTTCCCTGTTTAACCTATCGCCTAAGATACCGACGCCCTTCCTTTCTTCGCTTTTATCCCAAGCTGAGGAGTTCAAAGACCTACCCCTATCTACCTACCGAAGTAGGTGGAGGCTGAAAAGGCTGGGACTTCACCTCGAAGGGTTACTAGCAACTTGTCGCGGAGCACTGCTGGTTCACCCCTATCTACCTGCGGACAGGTGGAGGTTACTTGGTGCTACTAAGTGAACCTGAAAGAATTCAACTTGTGATATTTGCTAGGATCGGGGTACGTTATATGGAAAGCGGGGATTTTGGCTCTGCCTTAGGGTGTGCACACACACTCTGTGCCCTCACTCAGCCTGCAATCAAGGTCGGGGTTACTCTCCCGCAAACATAATTTCTGATTTTATTGATTTTTTTGGTAAATTTTGCTTAGAAGTCTCGATTTAAGTTAGGTGATCACTTGATTAATCCAACCACAAAGCACGCCTATCGTCCAGTCTCGATTTCCTTTAGACCTAAGTTTGAAAAACCAAGGGGGAATGAGTCGAGAAAAGCCGATGCACGATAAAAACAATGATGAATGCTAAGTAGAGAAGACTTACAGTAATCCTTTCGCTTTTTATGCGGGATGCAAAACAGAATTGAAATTTTTAAATTATATGAAATGCAAGTGAAAAAGGCGCTCCTAGACAAGCAATTTTATTAGCGAGTGAAGAACATGTTAAATTTGGCTAAGATATGTGGTCTAAGTGCGTCTTTTATGTGTGAAGTGTGGTCCTAGAATTTTACGAGCACAAACAGGTCCTAAAATAGCTTTAAGAGCCGCGAGTGCAGATCCTATTCTACGCAAAGCAGTCCACACAGCACGGGGACACGTTTTTACTACGACTTACACGCGCGAGAGCCCAAACGGGAACCGCTGGAAAAATGCAAAAATAAAATAAAAGAAAATTACAAATCCTCACAAAAACACTCAAATTATTTTAATGCAGGTTCCTCGACTCGTTTGGCGAAGCGCCTTCAACTCCTCGTATTCCTCGCACGAAAATAAATGGAGGTCAGATAAAGGACAATGCAAAATAAGCAAATACAAATAACAAAAATATTCACAAGAAAAGCCGAGAATCAGACTACCCGGGGATGGAAAATCAAAAATCAAAATTTCCTAAAAATTAACCTAAGCCGTGCCTCCCCGGCAACGACGCCATTTGAAAAAGGCCTAGAGTACGATTGTTAATTCAAACGGATTAGTGATCGAATCAAGTTTGTCGTTCGTTGTAGTCGGGTAATCGGAACTTATCAAAAACCACTTCGATTAATATTTAATCAAACACCAGCAGCAAATTTATTATACTTGGGCAAGCTCAAGGTCGAACTCAGGAAGGCAGCTTTCTCCTTAGGTTGATTTGAAGTTAATTTTGATGTCAGATTTTCAGAAGAATATTTTTTTGGCGTTTTTATAAATTTTTATGCAAATAAGGAAAAATACGATGCAATTTAAAGCTAAAATTCAAATTAAATCACGAATAATAGTCAAATGAAATCCAAAATTAATGAAACTTGGCCAGAATATGTTTTACGATGACACTAAGCTACTGTAATTTTTTTGGAAATTTTTAGACTCTAAATGAATTAAAAATGAATTTAATATGAATGCAGGGTAGTTTTTGCAAAGTTAATTTTAATAAATATCAAAGCATATTATTTTCAGATATAAAAATTTTCTAGATATATCTAGGTGAGATAAATCCAAGAAAATTGATAAACCTAAAAGATGATGTAAATTAGACATGTTAAAAATCAATTTAGTAAAAGATTAATTAATTTATTCAGGCCTCAGGATGCACGCAAATGGTTTGATTTTTTTGGGCACAGTGTAGAAGAACTTAAACTAAATCTAATGTGATTTTATGGTGATTTTTGGAGCAACAAATAATTTAATAATGAATTTTAAGCACACAGTGGGCAAATTAGGTTAATTTACACAAGAATAATAATATTAAATTCCTTGATGCTCACAAAAATATGACACATGTTCACAAAGATAAAGCACAAGTTAAACTACAGCATGCAATTTTTGGAATTTAAAAATGATGATAAATGGATGCCTAAATATGCGTGTAAACACAAGGACCAAAATGCAAATAGAAAATAAAATTGCTTAATTCTGAAACATGCACACAAGGACTAAAGTGCAAATACCTATATTGCTGGGGTCATGCGTGCAAAATTTCTGCAAGAACTCGTGCTCCTCACGTGACGCGCCTGGCATGGATCAATTTGCAATTCTGGAAACTTGCAGGGGCCTCTATGAAATTTACCCAGCCCGCACGTGAGGGACACGTGAGGCGCTAGGCTCGGGAGGCTTTGGAGGCTCGGACGTCGGCTCGGAGGCTCTAGAGGTTCGGGCGTGCTTCGGGTGCTCCGAGCTTAGGGTCGGGGAAGAGGCTCAGAGGACGCTACATGGTGACTGTTGGACCGTTAGATCTGGGGAGATCCAACGGCTGCTAGAGTTGAATGCGTGGCACGCCTAGGACCGTTAGATCAAGGTCGATCCAACGGTGGTGGTAGCTGGCGACGTGGTGTGATGCTAGCCGTTGGATCGAGGTGGATCCAACGGAGGTTGGAGCTGCTAGCGAGAGGCGACGTGCGTGATCGGGACCGTCCGATCAAGACGATCGGATGGTGGCTGCTTGTCTTGTTCCTCCGGTCCTCCGCCTCTTGCGGCGGACTTGGCGGGGCCCGGTGAAGGGGGTCTGGCTCCGCCACCTTCCCCTGTGATCGGTGTAGCGTACTTGTGGCTCCTGGTTAGCTCGGAACGATCATAGATGCGTCAGGAGGCCGCCGGGACGTCTGAGGGAAGCGGAGGCGGTCCGTAGGCCAGCGGTGATGAAGCTCGAAGGAGCTCCGGCGACGTCTCCGATCAGTGAAGTAAAGTGTGCCTGCAGGGTTTGTGGTTGCCAGAAAACAAACGTTCGTGCTCGTGGGAGTGCAAGGGGTGTGCGAGAGGCCTGGAAGCGAAGCGATGGGTGGTCGGTGGTCTTCTTCCGCCATAAAGGTGGAGCTGTGATTGGAGATAGGTCGATGTGTCGTAAGGACGAACAGATGGTGGTGCGAAGGTGAGAGCTCCAAGGCGGAGCTCGGTGGAAGGTCGGAGAGATGTGTTGTCGACTAGAGACGACAAGAAAAATGCGAGAAGATTGGTCGAGAAGAAGATGAAGATCAGAACAAGAATGGAGGTATCTACCCGGGGATTGGAAGCTCGAAGGATGCTCCCGGTCGTCGCTCGAGGGTCGGTAGAGGGCCCGAGCTCAAATAGCTCGTCGGAGGAGCTGCGGTATGGTGTGGCTACGCCGTGGATCTCGCCGGAGGTAGAGACCTCTCGTCGCTCACTTTCTCTCTCAATTGCTGTCACCAATGGGTAGATAGGAGCTCTAGGGTACCTCATGCTAGGGCGGATGGCGTCGAAGGTGACTGGTGGTGAAGTATTTAAAGGAAGAGGGTGGAGGTCCATGCGATGGAAGCGTGATGTTCGTGGAGTTGGTGGAGCGCAGGAGAAGGGGATCATGGTGCGCGTGGGTCCTGGCAAGGATGAGTGATGTCGGGGCTACATCGTAGGGGTGTCGATGGGCGGAGAAGGTGGTTGTAGTGGCGCCAAAAATAGGAAGGGTGCGAAGGCGATGCGAGGTGGGCGACTGCGCGAGGAAGACGGCCGGAGGTGGAAGACGAGTTTTGGATCGTTGGATCTCGTGATCCAATGGCCAGAGGATGGGCGCAAGAGAAGGGTCAGGATTAGATCCGAGGGTCGAGATCGAAGGGCGCTAGGCGTGGCGCGTGGCGGGCATAGCCACGGGTGCTGGCAAACGGTGGAGATGGGAGCGCCCGGTGAAGATCGGATGACTGGAATCACAACGGAGATGAATGACACCAATTGAGGCGTTCGGAGATGATCGTGTGATGTGGGCGATGACACGTGGCGGGCTGAGAACGAGGCGGAGACAAACGACGTGGATGAGATCTGAGATGATGATCCAAGGGTTGGAGTTGAGGCGGGGATGAACGGCTTGGATCTGAAGCGAGGGGGAGCCATCTGACGGTGGAGAAAGAAGGGCGCGTGGCGCGTGATGAGTAGGGCCGCGTGGCGCAACCAGAGGGCGCCACGTGGCCCAATCAGAATAGCTGAGAAAGAATGTGAAATAAGAGGGAGAAAATGGCCGTATTTGGAAAAACTCAAAATATGAAAATTTTAGATCTCGATGAGATCTACAAGTTTTATTTGACCAAAAATGAAAACAAGGTCGAATAAAGTAATAAAATACAATGGTACAAATATACATACATATAGTATATAATGGGGGCCCAAAACCCAAGTTTTGCGTAAGAACTCTGATTTAAATGAAATTGGTCTCATTTTGAAGGTCTATGAATGTATATTATTTTAAAAGTGAGTAGTTCTAGATTGAAGGTTGTATGAGAGAGATATGTGCATTCTAAGGTCCATTGTCTCAGACTTGGTTTGGAGTTTTATTTGTCAATTTTACAGGTTAGCACTTTTTGGTATTTTTCTTGCATTATTAATAGTAATATATACAGTATAGAGTGAATTTATGGGATTAGAGTTAGTGTAAACTATATATAGATGAGTGATTTTTACAAGTGGATTTGGCTTCTTATTTAGTGCAAATGTGGGTGCTAAAATGCAGATGTTATCAATGCATGCATGAATGCTAATTATGCAATATTGGTGGAAATATGCTTCTAATTACTCGGGAACAAGACTCTATTTTCAACGTTAAGAGTGATGAATCACAGGTTCATCAGTTGCAACTGGATATTTACAGTGAAGCAAAGGGGGGATGGCAGTATTGATCGTTACAAGGCGAGGCTTGTGCCACGTGGGTTCACCCAAACCTATGGGGTGGACTATCAGGATACATTCTCACCAGTGGCCAGACACTCGACACTTTGCATTCTTTTATCAGTAGCAGTTTCCAGGGACTGGCCACTTTACCAGCTGGATGTAAAGAATGCATTTTTGTACGGTGATCTACAGGACGAGGTGTATATGTAGCAGCCACCATGATTTACTAGTGAGGGGGAGTCACAAAAGGTGTGCAGGCTTCATAAGGCAATTTATGGACTGAAGCAGAGTCCGAGAGCGTGGTACCAGAAGCTATCACAGTTGATTGAGCAACATGGTTTCATGAGATCTATAACGGATCACTCATTATTTCTTCAGAAGACACATAGAGTTATTCTTGCTACTCATGTCTATGTTGATTATATCATTGTCACATGAGATGATGAGCAGGGCATTCTGGCTGCCAAGGAATTCCTAAGTCAGCAGTTTGTAACCAAGGACCTTGGCACACTTCGATACTTCCTTAAGGTTAGAGTTTGCCAGGAACCAGCGTGGTCTTGTAATGACCCAAAGGAAGTTTGTGATGGATCTTCTTTTTTAGACATGAATGACAAGTTGCAAGCCTGTTACTATCCCTACGGATCCGAGTATGAGGCTATACGATGATGACTCTGAGGAGATAGACAGGAGGAGATATAGAGAGCTCGTTGGAAAGTTCTTATATACCACTATCACCAGATCAGATATAGCTTTTGCAGTGAGCAAAGTTAGTCAATTTATGGAGCATCCCAGGAAGGTGTATATGGATGCAATGTATATGATCTTGAGATATTTGAATACTTCACATGGTTAAGGTATCTTATTCAACAGGGATACATCTCTTGAGGTGACAGCTTGTGCAGATGCAGATTATGCAGGTTTCCCTAGAGACAGGAAGTTTACTTCTGGATTTGCAATTTTTGTTGGCAGCTATCTAGTTTCATGGAGAAGCAAGAAGCAGACTGTGGTGGCCAAATCTAGTGCAAAATCTGAGTACAGAGCCATGACACAGGGAAGTGCATAGATGATGTGGGTAAGATCTGTGCTAATTGATCTTGTTGTTGAGGTTTCTCTTCCCATGCAGTTTTATGTGATAATCAAGCGGCTCTATTTATTGCCAACAATCCTGATTTTCATGAACGGACCAAACACATAGAGGTGGATTGTCATTACACTAGAGACATGATTTAGAAAGGTCTCATATCTACATCACATGTTTCTACTAGAGATCAGACTACAGATTTCTTCACCAAAGCATGTGCACCAAAGATATCTACATTCTTCACTAGAGACATGATTTCTTCACCAAAGAAAGGTCCATTCCAGAAGTGTTGCACCAAGCTGAGCATGATAGATATATATGCTCCAGCTTGATGGGGAGTGTTGAGATAACTGTATCTCAATTTTATCTTTTCGTTATTTATGTTTTCTTCGTGTACCTCTCTATAATTAACCCAAGGTTTTTCTCCTATGAGAGAGATCCATAGGGTCTCATCTAATGGCAAGTTATTCGTTTCTCCCAACATGCACAATGTGTGGGTCGAGTGATCCGTTCCGAAGCAGATTATGGGATGATGATTTTTGCTGATAAAAGGTACAAATATTTACCCACCCAACTTATACAACAACAACAGCAAAGCATTTTCCCACATTAAGTAGGGTCGGCTACATGGATTCTTTACCTCCATTCAGATCTATCTTGGGTTTTTCTCAGGCTTAGATCCAAGAAACTAAGATCCCTTTTGAAAGTTTCATTCCAACACTTTCTCGGCCTTCCTTGCCCTCTCTTAGCCGTCTCAACATCCCAAAATTCGCATCTCCTAACCGGTGCATCAGTCGACCTCCTTTGCAAATGGTCAAACCACCTTAAGCAGTTTTTTTGCATCTTATCCTCGATCGGAGTTGCACCAACTTTTCTTTTGATTGCATCATTGTGAATCCGAACTTTACGTGCACGCACACACATCTACATTAGCATTTTCATTTATGTTGCTACCATTCTCTGCACATGTCTATGATTCATAGACCAACATTCAGATCCATAGAGTATAGCATGTCTCACGGCTCCTTGATTTTTAAAAGAATTTTCTTATTACATAAAATAGTAGAGGCTTCTCTCCATTTTAGCCAACTTGCATTTATTCTATGAGTAACATCTTCATCAATTTCCCCATCATATTACAAAATAGATTCCAAGTATCTAAAAGAAACTTTCTTCTGAATGTTATCACCACCAATCTTCACCTCGATTCATTCATCACTGCTTCCATTAAAAGTGCGCTTCATATATTCAATCTTAGCTCTACTTATACGATATCCTTTATTCTCTAATGCATGGAGAATATCTCCGGGCCTCATGCTTCTCATTTACTCCTCTGGTCTCTCCATCTTCTAATTGTCATCTACTCACCCAACTTATGCTATATTGTAATAAGAAATTCTGAGGGTCTCATTGCGTGTTTGATCTTGATAAAATGGAGGATAAGTGGAAATGATTGAATCTAAAAACATGGGATTCTATTTTCTTTCTTGGCTCAATATTTGCCATTTAGTCACGCTAAGAGAAGATGGTACCCCGTACCCTTATTCTTTTGAACCTGATTGTCATCTACTCATATATGTAATTATTTCACTTAGGAGCTTTTTTCTTTTTGCAGATTCAGTCTGCATGAAAACGGTCCAAATTACCTGGATGGATACTGTCACATTTACATGATGCACACTTGAATTTGAGCATTGACATGGCCCTGCATATAGCAAAAGAGGTATTCACTTCAGTTCTTTCTGGAATTATTTGTAATGAAATATCAAATCACTGTCTTAACTCAAAGGAATAGCAAGTGTATATGTATGACATGATCCATTCATTTTAAGACAATCATCATATCAGTTGTATCACCCCTTGTTGACATAGCAAGTGATGCCTCAAATGGGATGGGAAAAGCCAATTTGGATAAAAAAATTTATTCTGAACTCTTATAGCTGCTAAAGCAATAGTAAGGGCTGTTATGATGTCGGGACAAAGATCTGACTGGTCAACCATGGACATGGAATCGTTTTAAATTGGAGATGAGTCTTTGGGAGGTCAAGAAAATGGATCAAGGATTAGAAAGAAATTATCCAACATGATTTTTTATATGTATCTGGATATAATCCAGGATAGATCTGCCCTTGCTATGGGAAAAAACTCCTTGTTTAAATTTCTTTACAGGACAGTCTTGAATTCATAGGTCGAAAAACTTGATTGAACTTCATTTCTTTGCTCGAATATCTTTATGTTGTTATGCCCTGATAATTGTTTTTCATTCCTTAACAACTAGGGAACACATGGAAAAATGTCGATAATATAGCTATTGTTCTCTTATCCGTCGTAGAATCAAATGTTTCTTATGATCACTTTTACAAGGATCTTGTTTCTTTGACTAAAACCTGCCTAGAGTGGATCCTCAGCAGTACTGCAGAGTCTGCTGTAATCAATCCGAGCCGCTCGATCTTGATCGAGCGGTTCGCACGAATTACCACGGTATGGGCATACAAAAAACGGGAAATTTGTGCAAACCACTTGATCAAGATCGAACGGCTCCGGTGTTCCACGATTTTGCAGCAGAATCTGCAGTACTGCAGAGGAACTGCTCCCAAAACTTGCCTGCCAACGTATGGATATAGTTTCTACGAAAGATGGCACAACCATACGACAAGACGGGTGGTGGGAGGAAAACTTTGCTGTCGCAAGAAGATCTGGAGAAAATGGGGGAGGATATACCCGACATGTTTTAGCGCCTTCAACGGGACTTGGTGATCGAGGACAGCACCGAGTCCTCCTGCCTCAGCGCTTGAGTTCTAGAAACGGCCCTCACATCCGGAGGCAGATGTTGCCATCCATGGATGAAATGCTCAAAATGTGTCTGATCTTCCTATTTAAGCCCTCTGGTTAGTTGGCATGCAGTCGCTAATCATGCGATCCATGGCGACTGCATGCCAATGTATCTTGAATTCTATCTATTGGTTTGTAGATGCCACGGATTAGGCTGCTATTTATGTTCATGATTTAATTTTTTTTTAATGATAGGATGAGTTTTGCAGAAATTATTCTTCATAGTGAAAGGGTGTGATGTTGATGTCATTGATATAGATCAGGTTTTCTGTCCATGCTCAACATCTGGAAGTATGGATGTTTGTCAATGTTCTGCTGATATAGATCAGGCTTTTTTCTTTTGAACCTTCTCCCACTTCTTTCCCCTCCATTCTTCTAAATGGTCGTTTATAGAGAAATATTTGGGGAGAGGTTCTCCTGCTGATGTAATGTATGATTTAATATCAACTGTTATTCACTGTAATGGAATGAATACACAAGGTTGGATTTCCAAAACATGCGAATTCTGTTTTACAATATCTTTTAAATGACTGAAATAAAGAGGTATGTTTGAACTTGGTATGTCTTTCATAAGATTGCATCGCCTTCAAAGAAGTGTCACGTCATTACTTTAAGGACTAGTTTGGTTACTGAGTAGGGATAACTTCCTGTGAATAAAGGAGTGTCACACCATTACTTTAAGGGTTAGTTTGGTTACTGAGTTGGGGTAACCTTCTATGAATAATAACTGTTTGGTTATTGAGTTGGGGTAACCTTCTATGAATAATAACTGTTTGGATGATTATGAAAGTTGGTAGAGGATTGAATAAGGAATGTGATGTCACCTAGATTTGTGATGTAATTCCAATCCATGAATAACCCAGGAATACAGAGATAAATCGGGTTACCTAGGAATACAAAGATAAATCGATAACCAAAGAAGAGCGGACGTTGACGACCAACCAGTGGTTGTCAATAATAGACTAGATGCAGTGGAACTCGAGTTGATTGCTCAAAAGGTAAAGATAGCAATCGTTGGTAAATGTTCCATCATTTTGGTGACTTTTTTTTAATAATTATCACTTTAGTCAAAATTAAATAAATAGATATGAATTCAAAATATATACTATTTTAGGCATCAATTGGCAATTGAGGCGCCTCACGGATCCAAAACAATAAATACCTCAAGTGTCAGTTTGGGTAGGTTAATTACAGCCACATCCAAGATATTTTATTTATGTACCCTTCTCCTAAAGTTACTGATTTGAATAACTCTATAATATAAACTAGTAAAAAAGTATATGGATAAGAATATGAATGAGGATGCAAATATAACTATTGACATATATGAAAATATTGTAACATAATAAAAAAATGTATATAGATGCTAAGCGGATAAAGAAATATACAATAAAAACATGCTAAACAGATAAAAAATCTACATGCACTTAAAAATAAATCTATAATAATATTTATACATAAAAATGAATATGCAAATAGGGATATCGATATTTGTATATCTCAATTTGAAATATTTATTCGTCTCCACTTTAAAACATATATGGATACATATGCCAATCCTTGAAGTGGATACAATGACAGATCGAATATAGTGTATCAATATATGTGTTGCATCAATAATCTTTATTATTTTTGAAGATATGGGCAAGTAATAATCCATATACATCTTTTATCATATCCATTTTAAGCGGGTATGGAAATATATATATAGCAACTATAAATACGAATAAGAAAATCGAATTTAATTTTTTTTTAACAAAGATGTGGATATGGTGCATTTTTCCATTTTTGGGGATGCTTATGGATATTGATAATCACGAATCAAATATCTATATTATTTCCCTGTATTATGTATCAATATGTAATATGTTCAAGTATATATTTATATACACAATAATTTATGTAAATACAACAAACACACATAAATTCAGTATATTAGATATCAATATATATATATATATATAGCCAAGAGATACATAATATTGTTAATATCATATTTTAAACATAAAAAACTATATATATTCATATATTTAGTACATTTTTAATATTCATAACCGTTTAACACACACACACACACACCCACGCACGCACGCACGCACGCACGCACGCACACACACAGACACACACACAGACAGACACAGAGAGACACAGACAGACACACACACACACAGACACACACAGACACACACACACACACACCCCACGCGCACGCGCACGCGCACGCGCCCGCGCACACACACACAGACACACACAGACACACACACACACAGACACACACCCACACGCGCCCACGCGCCCACGCACGCACGCACGCACCACGCACCCACCCCACGCACGCACGCACGCACGCACACCACGCACGCACCCACGCACGCACGCACGCACAGATATATATATATATATATTCATATGTTTATTATATTTAAGATAGTTTCATATATGTCAATAGCTATAGTTATATCAACATTCATATTCGTATCTACATACATTTTAAATATTTATATTAAGAGCTATTTAAAATAGTATCTTTGAAGGGTATAGATATAAAATGATTTGGATATTTGTGTAATTAACCCACCAATAGATAGAATTCAAGACGTCGTCTGTTTAAGGATGAGGTTGTTGTTTAGTCGCCAGTCATGCAATTACATCAGCTATAAGGGTGCGTTTGGTACGCTGGTTATGACGGGTTAAATTGCTAGAGGGTAATATGTTTTTGTATTTTGTTGTTTGGATAGAGAATTAAACTGGGGGTGGGTAGAAGTGGGTTTGTTGTGTTATGATCGTATTGAAGTTTGAAAAGTTGAGCAGTTATTGTGATGTGATTGTATTGAAGTTTGGAAAGTGAGTAGAAATGGAAAACTTTGTAATTTTTATATGATACGATGGTATAATATATTATTTTTTATGGAATTGATGATGGAAAGTTGATTTATTTATTGTTTTTAAAACAAGAGAAATGTGGGACCCATATCAGAGAGAGAGAGGGAGTGGGTTAGGGGTCCCACTTAACCACTCCCTCTCTCTAATGTGGGTCCCACATTTCTCTTTTAAAATAAATCAATCAATTTTCCATCATCAATTCTATTAAAAAATAATATATTATAATATCATATCATATAAAAATTATAGGGTTTTTATCATTTGTGCCCCTCCGAGATATGCAAATTAGTTATGCCCTATCTTTTCCGATAATATCAGTTGTACCCCAACTTCTTCTCATTATACCACTTGTGCCCCGAGGTTAGTTTTCTGTCCATCCATAATACAAACAGACGTTAACTTCAAAGACACAAGTGGAATTAATTGAAAAAAATGGACGAAAATGTGCAACTCTTCTTCTTCCTCCTCATTCTCTTCCTCCATCTTCTCTTTCTTCTCCTAACCACCTGTTCCTCCCAGCTGCTCCTCCCAACCGCCCTCAGCCCATCCCTTCGCCCCATCTCTTCCCCCTGCACCTGTGCCTACCCGATACGCACAAACTCGTCCCTCCGCCCAAGCTCCTCCCCGACCTTTGCACCTCCGCCTCAGCGCCTCCACGGCCCCCTAGCTCCTGCCTCCTCCGCCCTTCCTCCACCCTTCCTCCACGGCCCCTCGCCCCTGCCTCCTCCCCCGTCGCTCCCGCACCTCTCCCTCCCGCTACACCTACCCCTACCACCTCCGCGACCTCACGCCTCCCCCTTCCCCCGCCGACCTGCCCCCTGTGCCTCCCCCTGCCCCCTCGCCACCCCCTGGGCCTCCCCCCGGCTCGCACATCGTCCTCCCCATGCCCCACGCATCCCCCTGTTGTCGCCGCCACCAACCTCTCCCCCTGCCCCGTGCCTCGCCACCAACCTCTCCCCCTGCCCCATGCCTCCCCGTGCCTCCCCCTACCCCCGCCCTCTCTCTGTCTCGCGTCCCTAGGTCACCCTCTACCCTGCCTCCCCCCCCCCCCCCCCCCCCCCCCCCCCCCCCCCCCCGCAAGAAGCTGAGGGCACAACTGATAATCCCAAAATAATAGGAGCATAATTGATATTCCTCTCGGAGGGACACAATTGATAAAAATCCAAAATTATAAACTTTCCACTTATACATAAACTACTCCACTTATACTTACTTTTCCAAACATCAATACAAACATATCACAATTTCAAACTTCAATACAATCATATCACACACAACAAATCCACCTCTAATACACCCATAGTTTAACCCTCTATTCAAACACCAAAACACAAAAACACATTTCTCTCTACCGGTTTAACCTGCTTAACCCGCATACGGAAACGCACTCAGGGTATAAACAGAGACATGATTGTTTTTAGAAAAAGTCCTCGTCTGTACAATCGCTCTAGTAAGTTTAATAACATGTAAATCGCCGTAGTGGTCCAAAACTTGGACGAGGTTTCCAGAACTGATCCGCTGAACGAGTTAAACAGTGAAAAGGTAAAAAAAGAAACATAACCTCAACAGGTAATGACATAATTACCGACTAAATCATTCACAATCACTGTGCAAAGATCTATCTAAGCATATATATCCAAGATAATAACCAGACCTAGAACATAGTCCAGAACCAACACAAAAGAACATTTAGATCAACAAGACGAACAAGGATCCCAGAAGCAACGCAAGCAACTGATAGCCAGCAGAGAGCTCCAAGATCCGACCACCTCCCGAAGTCGTTGCGAAGTTCCCCGGTGGGGGTATTCGTCGTCAACACCACGACGATCCAGTCCCCTCTTCATCGGCAATCCCTGCACCTGCATACTGGGTCTTGTTCAGGTTCCCCGAGTACGGCGTCTTGGTGTAATTGGCGAGCACGAGGCGTGGATCCAGCCCCGGCACGCATGCCGGCATTATCGCACCATCACGCGTGACCGACGCGTTGAGACGGCAGTGGTCGAGGAAGTCCGGGTAGTTGGGGAACTGCTGCTCGATTCCCTGGACAGTGTAGGCGCCGCTGGTGTTGGTGCATGGCTTCCCTTGAGGGTCCCCCCGATCTGGTTTGCCAAGCAGTCAGCATTGTCGTTGCCGGTGAAGATCGGCAGCCTCAGCGAGGTCCGGTACTTGTTGAGATTCTGAGAGAGATCCTGACTGGCATCTGCAGATGACCCATCCACAAGAAATTACCACCAAATCTTACTAAGACTGCAACAAAATCCATGTAAGACACTTCAAATGAAAACAGAGGGGTACCCAAAAATCCATCCAGCAGGAAAACACCAAGCAGATCATAGAACAAACAAACATATCAATAGTTATTACCATACGATCTGCATGCATGGAAGGAGGCAGTTAGGAGGAGGAAGAGGAGGAGGGAGGTGGAAGGGGCCATCATCACGATCTGAGGGAGGGGAGATGTCTCGCGTGCAGTGCACTAAGAGGTGAAGACGATCCTCTGTTGGGATCTTATGAGGGAGGGATTGCAGATGAGATGTCATCGTCACGATCAAAGGTGCAGTTTGGATCTGCCGCGTGTGTGCTCAAGCGAGGGCGGTTGCTTCCAACGTTCATCTATCTCCTTTTTGAGAAAAAATATAATTAAAAAAAAGTGCTCGGTGCTAACCGTCCAAAGTCTATTTTGGCGACCAATTAAGATAAAATCCGGAGTTAGTCTCAGAGCTTTGAAGTCATCTTGTACAAGTGTCATGAAATCAGGATTGGTCTGGCTCGTTGGTTTGGGTTGGGGATTTGGATGGTCTGTTGTAATGGGCAGCCAGCCGAGTCTGTTGTATCCATTTGAGCCGCTCGATCTTGATCGACGGTTCATGTGATTTTACATTGTGTGAACCGTCGATCAAGATCGAGCGGTTCAAATGGATACAACAGACTCTACTGGATCACCATTGCAGCAGAGGATCATTTCCCTTGGATTGGACCCACTTTATCTACGCCTCGTTACGACAAGATTCTCTGCTGTAACGGAGTTTACAGCAAAGGTGATGTAAAACGTTTTTCTTCTTTATGGTTTTCATTTTAAAAATCCAACTTTATGGTGTAAAACGTTTTCGTTTTTCTTTCAAGTTCTGCTCAAATCCGATGTCATTTGCTATTCTATCTGAACAGTCAAATGTTCGATTGACATTTAAGCAATTTAAATCTTATCTAAAAAAGAATTGAACCTTTGTCCGTTAAGAAGAAATAGCACACGACTTCGGATTTGAACGAAATTTGGAAGATATATGGAACATTGTTGGAAGGTATAATGATTTTTAAGATAACTGCAAAGAAGAAAAGGACTATGCTGTAAAACCCATTAAATCATACGATCCTATCTCGTTACAACAACGCATTTTGGCAAGTCTAGTTCAGTCTTAAATTTGAATTTAATCGAAGTTCGCCTAGGTTCAATAGGATTTGTTCAAGATTAAAACTTCAACTACAAACAGTCGTCATTTGAACTTGAAGTGAGGTTCATTTAAGAGATTTGATCCGTCTGAACCGTTAATAAACTTTACCTTCACCCACAAAAAATATTTATATTTAATGAAACATTAATGACTAAAATTAAACTCTCATAATTAAACTCTCATTATGTTATGCATATGGGGTAACATGGACGTGGCTGCCCCACGTTTAATTTGTTTTTTTTGCGTTATCTTTTAACAGCACTTGGGAGTATTTTGATCTTTTTATGACGACATGTTCTCATTTAAATTTCGATTAAAATTGAGACTTCCATCGCATGGTGAAGTCGACATCTTTCAAATATATAAGTTATGAATGTATGTTTTACATAAAATTTGAAGGAGATCATGTTTCGTCTAGTGAATTGAATCACATGTGGTGTTTTTTAAATATATATTAGAAATAAAAAATAAAGGTGGGGATATCCAAGTTGGCTCCCTATGGGGGAGAGCCCTATTTAGCCATATGTGTGTGCGCACGCAAGGGCGTACATTCTACATATACATGTGTATGTCTGTCTCTGCTAAATGAGACAAAGTCTTTCATGAGTTAAGGAAGATCAATCCCATTTTTCTGTAAAAGCCATCAAAAACTTGGTAGTGTAACAGTTTGTAACATAGAAAATGAACATTGTAAGTTACAAAACTGCACATTGTGTGTATCTAACGATTTTTTCGTACAATGTAACATTATAATTTTATTTTTAGCTTCATGCAATTGTACTGTTCGTATTTACTTATTAAACCCAAAATTTAAACAACATGAAAAGTGCATGCATATGTGTAGTATAATAGCTATACCAAATATGGTTAAAAATATATGCAAATATATTAAAATATTGAATTTAATATATACATATAAATATGGATATCTATGTTTATTTTAAAATGTATATGTATGCAATGACATATTGGATATTGATATATCCATATTTGTTTGCATAAACTTACAACTACATAGTTTTTTTTCCTTTTAATATTATATTACAAATAAAAACTCATTATTTCTATCTAACTATTGATGTCAATTCTCTTCTACACGTAATGAAATATACCAAAAGAAAGGTTAACTTCTTTCTATTCATTTATCCTATCAAATATAAGAAATGAATGTTTATCGTATTAAAAGTTCAATTTCCAATGTGAACTAAACAATAAAATAAAAAAACGTATTCCTTGTTATTACATTGTTAATTCCATTCTTGTCTCGATTCTATTCTATTGTAACTCATTTTGAACCAAATAAGCATACCACAAGAAAGAGAGACGAATGATAAAAGTGATTTTTATGAAGATAAATGACATGCCAAGTAGAGTCAAACTTAGATCCTATTTTGGGTAAAGATTTTCAACCTTTCTCTTGATTTCTCATGACTATGCCATGTGAAGAGTTACCTATACTTGATTTGTGATGTTCAGTATGTGAAAATCCACAAAAACATCCTGGAATCATGTGATTTACTCGATTAATGTTATATTTTTCTAATTACTAGTATGCTGCGGAAAAAGGAAAATGAGAGAGTTGATTGGATTTGAGAATATTTTGTTGAAAATCCATGTTACTTAGATGCAAAATTAAAGTTCAACATGTATTGTTTGTAGGTTGACATGTTGGGGATGCAATCTAGAAAAATGATGCTTTAAACGATTTTTAGTTCATAATATTTTGTAATATTTCCTTATTTTGAATGTTTACGGAAACCTTGTTATAATGTATTTCTTGGGTTGTGGACAATGGGAAATATTTATTAATAATCATATATTGGGTTTCAACGTAAGGATTTTGTACTACTGCATTCTATACAAGTACTGTTGAGATACAACCTTCGTATTGTGTGTGCGCATGTGTGTGAGTCAAAAACTGTAAGAACATTGGAGTATGGATCATTAGATTCAGCTCGTCACACATTGGTTGATTGAAGGAGGAGAGATCATGAGAGCAATGAGTCTGTTGGATATATATATATATATATATATATATATATATATATATATATGGAAAAAATGGGGCTGCTCCTGCCCCGCTTTTCGTCAAATTTTTTTATTTTTTTTCGAAAAATATCACCGTGTATATTCATCCCTATATCCCTCCTATATGCCATTCGAATTTCGTCAGAAATAGAGACTCCTACGGCCTCCATCGAGATGGTGTCGATTTAAAAAATCATGTTACCGTTAAAAAATGACTGTCTGGATGGAGGCCGTAGGAGTCTCTGTTTCTGACGAAATCGAATGATATATACGAGGGATATAGGGATGAATATACATGGCGATATTTTTCAAAAAAAATAAAAAAATGGCGAAAACGGCGCGGGGGCAGCCATGTTGGTTGCCCTGTGGGTGTGCCGTGTGTGTGCGTGTGCACGTGCGCGTGTATGTGCGTGGCTGTGTGCACGTGTGGGTGGGTGTGCGCGTGCGTGGGGGCACGTGCGCTGTAACGTCCCGAGCTTAGGTCCCAGGTCCGTTTATCGAAGCATTATTGACCCTGACAACCTCTTGAGATCGAGCCCATACGAACCCGATTAACCACCCCCAAAATGCTTAAGCCGGGTTGTTCAGTAGTAAGCCCTCACTATTTATCCCACCCGGAATTTTGTGTTCCACGGTGTGGGACATTTGTTTTGGGGTTTTACAACCTCCCCCACTTATATTCGCAACATCCTCGTTGCGACATGGCACATCACTTCTTTCCCAGTGAAGTGGCGACTGCACGCTCCGGGTAGCCATTTCCTCCAACCTCTTGTAGGGGCGGCTCCACCTCTCGGGTAGCCCTTTCCACTGTCAGAGGACGTTCGCTCTGATACCTTTATAATGTCCCCGGCTTAGGTCCCCGGTCCCGTTATTGGAGCATTACCGGCCCTAACAACCTCTTGGGATCGGGCCCATACGAACCCGGCTTAAGCCCATACGAACCCGATTAACCACCCCCAAAATGCTTAAGCCGGGTTGTTCAGTAGTAAGCCCCTCACTATTTATCCCACCCGGATTTTTTGTGTTCCACGGTGTGGGACATTTGTTTGGGGGTTTTACAACCTCCCCCACTTATATTCGCAGCGTACTCGTTGCGACATGGCACATCATTTCTTCCTAGTGACAGTGGCGGTTGCACGCTCCGAGTAGCCATTTCCTCCAACCTCTGATAGGGGCGCTCCACCTCTCAGGTAGCCCTTTCCACTGTCAGAGGGTGTTCAGCTCTGATACCGTTTGTAACGTCCTGGGCTTAGGTCCCCGGTCCGTTAGTGAGGAAAACTAGCCCTGACAACTTGTTGAATACGGGCCCAATTGCACCCGTTGACAGCCACCCAAAATGCTTAAGGCCAAGTTATTCGGTAGTAACCTCCTCACTTTTTATCCCACCCGGAAATGTCATGTTTCCACGGTGTGGGACTTTTTTTGGGAGGGTTTTACAACCTCCCCGCTTATATTCGCAATGTCCTCGTTGCGACATGGTACATCACTTCTTCCCAGATACAGTGACGGCTGCACGCTCCGGGTAGCCAATTTCCTCCAACCACTTTGTAGGGGCGGCTCCACCTCTCGGGTAGCCCTTTCCACTGTCAGAGTGCGTTCGGCTCTGATACCATTTGTAACGTCCCGAGCTTAGGTCCCCGGTCCGTTATCGAAGCATTACTGGCCATGATAACCTCTTGAGATCGATGCCCATACGAACCCGATTAACCACCCCCAAAATTCTTAAGCCGGGTTGTTCAGTAGTAAGCCCCTCACTACTTATCCCACCCAGAATTTTTGTGTTCCACGGTGTGGGACATTTGTTTTGGGATTTACAACCTCCCCCTCTTATATTCGCAACGTCCTCGTTGCGACATGGCACATCACTTCTTCCCAGTGATAGTGGCGGTTGCACGCTCCGGGTAGCCATTTCCTCCAACCTCTTGTAGGGGCGGCTCCACCTCTCGGGTAATCCTTTCCACTGTCAGAGGGTGTTCGGCTCTGATACCATTTGTAACGTCCCGGGATTAGGTCCCCGGTCCGTTATTGGAGCATTGCTGGTCCTGACAACCTCTTGAGATCGGGCCCATACGAACCCGGCTTTAAGCATTTTGGGGGGTGGTTAATCGGGTTCGTATGGGCCCGATCCCAAGAGGTTGTCAGGGCCAGTAATGCTCCAATAACGGATCGGGGACCTAAGCCCGGGGACGTTACAAGCGCGTGCGTGCGTGTGCGGGTGCGTGTGTGTGGGTGGGTGTGTGCGGGTGCGTGCGTGTGGGTGGGTGTGTGCGTGTGCGTGTGCGTGTGTGCGTGTGTGCGCGTGCGTGCTCGCGCATGTGTGTGTGTGTGTCAGCCAAATTGGTTGTTACAAGGCAGTCCCCCCCTTTTATTTTTTTCAGAAATAAAAACATGTATATTCATATATATATGCTATATGTCATTTAAATTTCATCAGTAACAGAGACTTTTATGTCTTCCATGTAGAACAAGTCGAATACAATAAATTTCAGACCATTAAAATTACTTGTTCTAGACGGAGGACATAGAATTTATGAAAAAAAGGCAAAATTGCTCCGTGTAATAGCCAACTTGGTTGTTACACGGAACAACCTCCTTTTTCTCAAACACACACACTTCCAATGAGGTGGGTCTTCCCTAAAATTTTAAAAGTCACTATTAAATTTGTAAATTGTGTAACAATTTGTAAAATATAAAATAGCACATTATAAAATAATGATGATTATATTCTTTTGTAAAATATAGCATCGATATTGTACCTAATATTTTTTGTCCAATATAATAATATTTTCATAAATCTTTCTTGATATACATATTACGTAAAATTTTTATTATTAAATTTATAGAGTTAGAATCTGTAAAATATGTATGCATCCAGGAAATGCTTACCTCTATGTATGTGTATATTTATATGTATATATAGGATTTCCTTCCAATAGGAAGGACATCCCTTTTTTTGTAAAAATATAATGACTTTAGTAGAATACGTATGCAATTTATATTATAATGTGAAGTTTTAATGTTTGTATTATAATGTGCAGTTTTATGTGTGATTTTATATTTATAATGTATAGTTATAATACAAATTATATATGTATTCTACCAAAGTCCTCACGTTTTTTACAACTCGGGAAGGATGCATCCTATTGGAAGGGCCTCACATATACATGTGTGTGTATGTGTGTGTGTGTGGATTTAATGGGGTTGCCTCATGAGGGCAGCCAACATGGTTGCTTTGCCTTATTTCGGCATTTTTTGCTAGGAATTGCGGAAAGACAGCAGAGACGATAGATGGTGCCTCAGTTTTTTTTTGAAAAATATCACCATGTATATTCATTCCTATATCCCTCCTATATGTCATTCGAATTTCGTCAGAAACAGAGACTTCTACGGCCTTCATCGAGATGGTGTTGATTTAAAAAATCATGTTACCGTTAAAAAATGATTGTCGGGATGGAGGCCGTAGGAGTCTTGTTCTGACGAAATTCGAATGGTATATAGGAGGGATATATGGATGAATATACATAGCGATATTTTTTGAAGAAAAATATAAAAAAATGCTGAAAATGATGTGGAGGCAGCCATGTTGGTTGCCCCCTTGGGGCAGCCCCATTAATCTCTCTGAGAGAGAGAGAGAGAGAGGAAAGTGATCATACTTCATGATGTAGGTAACTTACCTAAATCATGCTTGTGTTTTTCCAATTTTTTTTGAAAAATGCTTCCATAGATTTTCATAACTTTATTCCTCTAATATGTCATTCAAATTTCGTCAGAAATAGAGACTCTTATGTCCTCCATCAAGAATAGGTAATTTTAACGGTCTTAGATTTGCTGTAAATTACCCTTTCTGGATGGAGGGTATATGAGTCTTTGTTTCTGACGAAATTTGAATGACAAATAGAGGGATATAGTTATGAAAATTCACAGAAGTATTTTTTAAAATGAGAAAAATACAAGAATGATGTAGGTAAGTTACCTACACCATGAAGTAGGATCCCTTTCCTCCCACACACATATACACACATACATGCATACATGCATGTTAGGAAGATTAAATGCCTAGATATGAAGGCCTTAATTACCTCTCCTTGTGTTTACTTAATAATTAATGTGGTGTTACATAGCTTATTGCTATAATCGATTAAAATGTCACATCACGTAGATAAGCTGTGTTAATTAATACCTGATATTTATGTTGGCTTTGTTTATGTATTCTCGAGATTGCATTGAGTACTTACATGTATGGTGTGTAAAGATGCCCTTCGGTCCCAACTAAACATATAGGTGTAATTGAATTGAATGCTTCGATTTCAATTAGGATTCGTTTAATTAAAGTTCAAAAAAGGTTTGATTTGAATAGAATAAACTGAATTTGGTTTTGAATTGTGGATGAATTTGAATTAATATGAATTACTTCAATAATAATTCGATTTGATATTTACATATACATATACATATATTTATATGTAGGGTCATATGTGGCTGCCCCCATCTTATTTTGGCAAATTTTTTTTATTTTTTTGAAAAAAATAACACCATGTATATTCATCCCTATATCCCTCCTATATACCATTCGAATTTCGTCGAAACAGAGACTCCTACAACCTCTATCCAGACAGTAATTTTTTAACGGTAACAGGATTTTTTTAAATCGATACCATCGAGATGGAGGCCGCAGGAGTCTCTGTTTCTGACGAAATTCAAATGGCATATAGGAGGGATATATAGATGAATATATATGGTTTTATTTTTCAAAAAAAATAAAAAAATGCTGAAAAATGAGGTGGGGGAAGTCATGTTGGCTGCCCCTAGGGGGCAGCCCCATTTTTTCCTTATATGTATTACATAAACATATAGCATACAATATATCCATAATTATATATATATATATATATATATATATATATATATATATATATGAGTAAAATGGGGCTGCCTCCTAGGGGGAGCTAACTTAGCTCCCCCGCCCTATTTTCTTCAATTTTTTATTTTTTTTGAAAATTTTTTCCGTGAATATTCATCATTATATTCCTATATTATGTCATAAAAATTTCGTGAGAAACAAAGACTCCTACGGCCTCCATCCAGACAGTCATTTTTTTAATGGTAACAGGATTTTTTAAATCGACCCCATTTGGATGGAGGTCGCACGAGTCTCTGTTTCGCATGAAATTTGAAAGACATAATATAGGGATTTAATAATGAATTTACACGGTTTTAGATTTCAAAAAAAATAAAAAAAATTTGTGAAAAAAGGGCGGGGGGAGCTAAGTTAGCTACCCCTAGGGGGCATACACATTTTACCCTATATATATATATATATATATATATATATATATATATAGACACACATGTAACAACCCACTCTAGGTCAATACAAATTGCCTCCAAATGTTCCTGTGTAGGGTATTATAGTAAAATAGCTCGAGTCGATCTTACTTTTTTTCTCATATTGTCCTACTTCTCGTTGCTTTCTAATAGTGGGAAGGTCTGTAATCAAAGCATTGACTTGCATTTAATCTAATTTCATTTGCAAGTAAATATATGCAAAAAAAAAATATAAACACGTTGAAAGATTTAGTATTTCGAGTATATCACTAAGTACATGTCAAAGTACGACAACCGAAATAAGCATTTTTTTTTCATTTCTATTTTGATTTCTTCATTCACAAAGTTATTAATTATGCTTTGACCAATAAGTACGGGAGAAAAGAATACCACAAGATTCATATTGTTGCAAGCATCTAAAGGTACTCTCAAATACCCATACTAAACGTGATTAAGTGGCTACTTTAAATTTACTATCATATCAAGGTTGCACTAGTATGATTTTTCGCATCCAGACTTCAACGACATGATTTCCTACTCTCAGACATCAATGGCATGACTTCTCACTACTTGGCGTGTATATGCATGCAACATTAGGCTATTATATTGGATACCAATCTCTTTTCTTTCCACTTTATAAGTTTAGGTTGAGACACCACTCAATCTATCCAAAGTCATTCATGTTTACTACTCTCATTGGTTATTATCTTCATATTTATCCAATTACTCATAGTTATTAAGCATATCTAATTTAGTTAGTTGCTTACAGTATTTCTTAGTTTTTCTTAATTCCAAAGATAGAAGATTAGCTCATATCTTAAGTTCAAGTGGTTCATTTCCGAAACAAGTTATGAGTTGTATATGGGGATCTTCTGTGCATCAGTTATATAAACATCTAAGTCCCCATCTATATTTCTTATTTTAGCCTAGTGAGATTAGCTTGCATATGAGTTATGTGGTATAAATACGAGGGTCAATCTCAGTATGCTATTTAGAAATTTCAAAGCATTAAAATAATCACAAAACAATCTAAGCCATTCCCAGTTTATTATGTATATATTATAACTTATTAATTATAGACTAAGTATTTAATTATGAAATAAGTAAAAATATTAGTCTTAATGTCTAGTATGAAGTATTAAAATTTTAAGATTTGTATTCCAACTCTACACGTCACTTTATTTTGATGGTCATGCATTCCTTACCCTATCATTTCTCTTCCCATTTTTGTTACTGAGTAAAGATCCTACAAACCCAAGGTAGATAATGGTGTTCCTTCTCCTTGCACGTCAAAACAACGATCATGCTACTTCAACTTCCTCTTTAGTACTTATCGCGGTTCATGAGCCTATATAGATATCTCTCCTCCACCTCTTTTTTGTTTTGATTTTCCTTCCATGACAGTCTATAATGACGGCTATCATTGTTAAGATAAAATTTATCATTACATGAGTAATCCACATGATTTTTTTCTCTATAATGTAACTTGTTCCTTTGTATATCAGAAGTCATGTGTGTTTCATATCTTTAGTTTTTAGATATCGGTGATTCTTAAGATGAATGAATTAGTTTTATCTTACTAAATTATATTTTTCAATTCCTAATATTAAAAAAAACTAGTTTGTATTATTTTTTTATATGAGCTTTATATTGTCTTACTTTAACATCAATGTTAATCATAACTAGTATGTGCCCGTGTGCTTTGCACGAGAAAGCAAGTAGGAGTAGTTAACATACAACTCTTCTTAGGAAATAAACATATATGCAAATTTAAGACAAAGTAACATTCACATATCAAGAATCATAGAATATGCTTCGCTTTCAAGATGGTCAACTGTTAAGATATAAGGTATACAAAGTTACGTTTAAAGGAAGATAGGCAAATGCTCTCAAGTATGAATGTTTGAACCAAACAGTGGAATTTATTTGTTTACCAAAGTAAACCTAAAAAAAAGGAAATTGTAGGAATGATCTAATTCAAAAAAATATAGCACCTTCATTGATGATTAATCAGTACAGTGATTGAACAATAAGTCATCTACACTATTTGAAAAAAATAGTGTACATGTACACTCATTTCGAAATGAAGGTAGCTCATGGACTTAAATGAAAATTACAGAAGTCATTTTCCAATAAATAGTCGAAGAACCTATCACATGAGCAGTACATATTTCATACATACATCAGTGATACACTTCACTTCCAAGATGGTAATTGTTGTCGAGGATGAATATTTAGATTAGGTTGTACTAAAAATTCAAGAACTGTAATAATGCCTTGAAAGACCTTTTTTAAATAATATTGGATATGGTTGCTTCATGTACAATGTAGCTCTTGAGAGTTGCATCCTCTTCTCGTGACCTTACCTCACTCGAGCCTTATTGTTGCAGCATGATGTCCTCCCTATTCTAAAGTGCCTTGTCAATGGATAGTAGGCCAAGTGAAGTCATAGGCGAAGATGGGGAGGGGGAAGAAGAAGATAAATTTATACTATGCAGGCCAGGTGACTGTATTTGTCAATCAATGATGAACAACGTCAAGGCTTTATATATATATATATATATATATATATATATATATATATATATATAGAGAGAGAGAGAGAGAGAGAGAGGGGGGGGAGGCTTCCAATGAGGTACACCTTTCCATGCACCAAGGAAAGCCACACATAAGAACCTTATGATGCAGATCAGATGGCTGAGATTAAAACCACCAACAAATCACTAAGAGTGGTATTGCAACTAACTACTTTCCTAAAAATAAGAAAACGAAGGAACATTTGAAATTTAAAAAAAACATACTTTTCAAAAATATCTACCATGCTGAAATAAAATTTCCAAAAATGATCATGTTAATTTGAATTATTAATTTAATATACTCCAGATTTGGATTATGATCTTATCGTATACATCTGACCTAAATGTTACAAAAAAAGACTATATCCAAAAGAACATATGTAATTAAAACTTAGCAAGTCGTTTCAGTTAGTTTAAATTACTAAGATTTACAAAAAAAGTAGTACAATACAAATCTATGATAAAGGATTACAAAAAATCTACATTCGTACACGTAATTCATGACATATATATTACAAACTTTTACAGTTAAATACAAAAGAATTTATCTTATTACTAAATATGGGAAAAGTACCACCATATCTAAATTATTTTTTAAAATGATGCCATAAATAATTAGGGAAAATCTTTTTATATATGTTCAAGAAAAGTAATGGTAAAAATGTATTTAATTTTACAATTTTATTACTTATTATACAAAAAAGATTTCTAAAAAAGACATCACTCGAAAGAAAATATGTCGTGCACTTAACAGGTCATTCCAATTAAAATAAAGTTACTTAAATTTACAAAGAAAGTATTGGTACGAATACAAAACTATTATGGAGTATTACAAAACTTCGGCGTTAGTACACGAAAATAATGATAAATATTTTACAAATTGTTACATCCAATTACAAATTAAGTTAGATGAATAATAAAAATGCTTAAATTAACGCAATCTCTAAAGTAATTATTTATAAATGTATAATAAAATAAAATTAGCAGAATATTTTTTTATACGATGATGAAATCAATCTTTAATAAATGTGTTTAATTTTACATTTTTAATGTATTTTGTACATATAAGATTTTAGAGTTACAAATTTAATATTGAAGATGAAATACTTTGAAAAGATTTGATATATTTATGTATATATTTTACATTTTATCACTACAATATACAAACATGAATTAATTATTACAAAATAAAAAAGTATTATATCATAATTTTTTCAAATTTGAATAAGCATTAAGTAAATTTATTCAAAAATATATAAAAAATAACATTGCAACTAGAATAGTACATTACAGAGATATATGATGAGAATGACATTATAAAAATAACATTGATGAAAGCGATCTATATTATATGAAGAAAGTAATAAAAATATTAAAATATACTACTAGAAAACTTCTTGAAGCTTGAAAAGAAATTTGTTTACTAATGACAAAATACCAACAATAATATTGTACAATTTTACGTACAATATATTATAAGAAGGATCTATAATACTTTAAATTAAATTTGAAATGAAACATTATAAAAAGGAGATAAAAATCGAACCTGGAGATGTGAGACTGCTACGGGCATTATCGTTTCATTAACGAAGAAAAATTTGAAATTTGATATTCTAGGGATATCTATCAAGAATATGTTTCTATTTTTAGCTATTAAATGTTGCTTTTAAATGCTGACGTGACAGCTATATACATATATCGCCAAAAAAATATTTAAAGTGTTCTAAATATAGATTATAACTTTGTGATCTCCGCATGTAGTAAAAGGGGGAAGAGAAAGCTGAGCTGCAAACCTATTGCGACGAAGACGATTGGGATTCAAAAACCCTAGAAGGGTTTATCTTCTGCGATCGTCGACGATGATCATTCCGCTACGACGATGATTGGGATATATTCCTAGTGGCAGGTTCTGAGAAATATATAACAAGGTGAGTCATACTTCTCGATTAAAATTTTATTTATATTGGTTACTCTTTCGTTGCCAAAAAAATATGTCGTCAACTTCGATCATGTTGAGCAATACTGTCGACATTGAAATGTGGATGATGGAGTTTTACATCATCGTCTTTTTTGTGTTCACTGCAAATTATTATGAAAAAAATATTAGAGTATAGCAATGTCTTCAAAATGATCTAATATAAATATAATTTTGCACTAAGATGAGTAAGAAAATATATTGCAAAACTTTAACATTAGAATAATAAACCACTTCCATTTTAGAATACTTTAGTAGAATTACTGATGAAACATATCAATTTTTGATGAAGCAAGGTTTAGAAGACATGAGCTGTAGTGATTCAGACTTTGAAGAAATAAAGGGAAAAGACAAAATGATTGAAGATTTAGCAGAAAAATTCTTCTGGTGATGATACTCTGGATGAAGTTGCTGCATCCAACAAATCACTTTCAATTGTGATGAAAGGTACCTTGATTATAATATAAAATTTATTTTTTACATGTCTTTTAAAAAGAATATTCTCTTAATTAATTCAAAAATGCAGTGAAGGGTAGAAGCCCAAGAACTAAATCACAAATAAAAGTTGAGGCTACAGATGAATTTTCGACTGAGAATTATGGGAGTGAGTTGATGATATCTACTATTTTTTTTGAATTTTTTAAATATTGATTATTTATTACATTATAGGGTTTTTTATATAAAAATGAATTTAAACAAGCTCTTAAACTTTTACATGCAAAGGATACATCCAACATAGATGCTTTAGAGAGCATTTTGTGCAGTTCATCGATACCCACTAGCCAACAACAAAGCACCAATCACTTATTAATAAGACGACATTTTTCACGTTAATTAACATCGGAAAGGTGGATATATAAAGGAGAAATCTGCAGTGGATCGTGGAACAATATCAAGCAAGTTGACAATTTAGAATTGAAAACAGAGTTTTGAGCTTCAGTGATGAGGACATAGGAGCAATATTGATGATACCAAGCACAGATTTTGCGGTATCTATAAGAGGGAGACACCTGTAATGGAAGAGCTTCATTTCAGAAGAAATATTTGAATCTGGAATGGTTTTCAATAGGAAGAAGATAGTCAGTATTTTAATGGATTTCTATGAAAGAGACGATGATGACTCGGTAGCTGTATACGTGACATGCTTAATATTGTTCATGTTTTTAACATTCTCGTTCCCAGATTATGGATATTCTTTTCCTAAAGATTTATTACATTGTGTTGAGTCTTTGGAGGATATCAGATATTTTAATTGGTCAGAGGATATTGCGAAAATGATATTGTTTAACATGGAAGATGTCTTGAATAGAATACATCAAAGGAGACATGGATTGTCAAGAACGACACTTGGCTGTCTTACTGGATATGTAACATGTCTATACATAAGCAAACACTTTATTATTTTATTATTTATATAAAAGGTTACTAATTAATACTAATTTTTTATTTATAACATGTTTGGATGTTGGAATATTACTACAAGGATCTTGTAGTAAGCAGAGATCTACGTCCACGGATAAAGAAATGGGCAGGGTCTATAAAATAACTGTCAAGGTGTCTTGCATCACTCACAAATGAACATGTATGTATAATTTAAAAAATGCAAACACGTATATGTAACCTCTCAGTCATCCAGAGAGCATTGTGTATGTTGTTCCTAAACCTAAGTATCCAAAAGCTATTTTTTTATTATTAGTACTAATTATTATTGAAATTATTTTATAATTGTTGCAAATAGAACAATATATAACTTATATTGACGAGTGAATTGCTGACAGATAGTAGGAGGACTACAACCACAGAAAACTGAGATATTTAAAATTAGAGCCAACGAATATGTTTTTCCATATGAACGGTTTATTCTAAACGGATTCACAGTTAGAAGGCCACAAATAAACATTCGTGCACGAATTAAAGTACCTGAAGATGGTTCTGCTAGACGAGGGAGATACAAGAGGGGTGCATTCCAGATTATTAAATCTGAAAATTCAGAAGCAAATATTCGTGTTGGTAAAGTAAATGAAAAGCAATGCATGTATGAAGAATTCTCCAAAGAAATAGATAAATTGCAACAAAAGTTTGAAGATATGCATGAAATACAATAAGAAATGGATGACAGGATATCATCTTATGAAATTCTGATAAAAATATTAGAAAGGAAGAATGAGGATCTGAAATGCAAACTGCTTAAAGATAAAACTGATGAAGAGGAGGAAATGAGAATGGTAGGATAAAAAAGTGAAATTTATATTATTGAGCAAAAGAATTTAGATGTGGAGGAAAACAATGTTGAAACTATTGACAAGGTTGAGATGAAAAATGAAGGTGCATGTAAAATCACTGAAAAAAAGTTTGTTCAATGTTTTCATCTTGGAATTGAAGAGAATGAATCAATTGTTACCGAGAAAAATGTATGCACACCAAGGGAAAAAAGAAAGGACAGATCTGCAGTGAATCATAGCTCTTTGACAAAATGAGTGAAGGAGAGAAATGCAGCTAAACGAGATGCAAAGGAGATGGAAGTAATTGTTGCCAATGAGACTGACTATGAGATATGTATTTGATTTAGTTTTGTAAACAAACAATAAATGATACAAGTTGATTTATATATATGATAAATATATATGGTTATTATTATTTTATGGTAAATGGACTTCTAACTATAAATTTCAATATCTCTGCGATCCTGCGACTGATTTCATCGGGTATGAATACATAAACAAGGATCAAAAGTCATTGATTCAAGATTTTTTAAGAGACCCGACTGACAAGTAAGTAAACATTTACGGTAGAGAACATGTTTTATAGAATATGTAATAACAAAACAGTATTATCTTGATCAAAACTGCATATTTAATGCAACATACTTTACCCCCTTTGATATTTTTTTTTGCAAAGGAAAAGAGATCCATCATTGTTTATATGAAAAAAATGATAGAAGACAGTGTAGTTGTTACATTTACATCAAATTTTTAAAAATATCAAGAAAAAAACCATTGATGTTATGATTATTTCAATTATAGATTTTGGAAATGTTCATGAATGTACTAAGACACGGATATTGCAACAGCGACACAAATTTCATTCCTATTCACACCTATTTACAAGGTGGTTAGGAAAGAAATATCATATAAGATTTTCTGTAGATACATCTTATAAATGCAGTAATATTTTACAAATATTGTTGATCGAGCTACTGAAGGAGAGATGAATCAGTTGGACAACCTTTATGAAATAGAAGATGAAAGGCTTATGGGATTGGCAAAGGTTTTCACTGTGATTCATACGAAAAATCATTGACAACTTTTGGTTACAAACTTCAACGTAAGGAAATTTTATGCCTACAATTCAATGAGAATCAAGACTTCACACGAAAGATGCACAAAAATGGGTAGGTGTCATTAAACTTGATAGTTATTGTAAACGTTTGAAAGTTATAAATAATTTTAACAACCTATAATTTATTTTAGCGTGGTTGGATGTGCGAATATTTTGGGATGAATTTGGTGGATGAAACAATGAATGACTGGGAGATAGTACATGTTATTGACAGCCCGCAACAACCTCCTCATAGTTTGGATTGTGGGGTTTACGTGATGAAGACATTGGAGTACTTGTGTAAAGGAAGAGCTTTGAATTTCAACTACGAAGACATTCCGAGGTTCAGGGCAGAGATAACATGTACTCTGTTAATATGTGGACACGTGGATAATACAAATGAAAATTAATTTACGCCTAGCAGATGTTCCTTTTTTTATTAAAAGATTTTGAAATATTTTGTAGGAGATGAAGTGTATTGCTGTTTAATTTTTGAAACATTATTTAATACATTGTAATTAGAAACAACTCCTAGAACAATGCCTTTTGTTACTTAGTTTATGTTATTTAATTTTTCATATTTCAGACATGTTATGAATTTTGTGTTAGATTTTTGGTTGCATAATATTGTGATACATCCTAATATAATTCAATATGCGGATGTCGGAATAGTCACTTGTAAAATTAGCATAATTTGAATGAGGTAACTATTGGAAAATACTATAGTTTTCACTACAGTATTTACATCGGTAAATGAAAATGTTGTGATAACGGACAATTAATAACTATTAGAACAATACTGAAGAGGAATCTGCTAGATACGGCATTTGTCTAGTAACAAAATATGTATTAGATGTTGATTTTTCTAATGAAGGAAATACTATGCAAACTTCTACATGAGAAAGTGTTCATGGCTGCTTACTTTAAATGAACATTATTGAGTATTAAGTAGTTAGCAGAAGCTCCGACAGCAATTCTTATTATAACTTAATTATGGTTAATTGATTTTGATATTTGATACATGCAATGAGTTTTAATAAAACGCATGTTTGTTACATATTGCTCCGGGTTAATTTACGATATTCCCCAAATATATAATGATTAAAAACAACAACATTGAGTAACAAGAATAAATGATCATGCCCATCAAAGATAAACAAATACAGATATTTGATGATGTTGTAATAAATGATATTCTAGTTATTTTACATTTAGTGTAAAATACTGCACAAGTATTTAAGTTAACACTATTAATTTCATCGATATTGAATTCAAATGGACACACACATAATACAAAGAGGATGACAACACAATATTATCATCTAACGATCAAATATGAAAAAAGATTAACTAAAATAGATAATAAATATACATCATTTGAATAATATCAGAAAATACAATCAAGATAATATTATTCAAGACCCTAGTTTCGTCATAAAGAAAGGTAAAAATTGGGTGAAAGAATCAGACGAGTTTTAGGAAAAACTGCAACTATCTGATAATCCATATCGATAAAGGATTGCCAGCGAAAAATATAAGATAAATAAGTATAATTGAAGAAATTATTGTATTTATTATATGTAAGTATTGTAGAAACTTATAAATAATTAAGATAAATTTCATTTACCTAAGTATCATATCGAAGAATGTAACCGCATACTTCTATTATCAATCTAAAACTGAATGCCCTGAATTATCAATGCAGTAAAAATTAAGAGTGTTATCAAATGTCTAAATAACTTTAAAACGAATTATAATGTTGAAAACTCAATACCAATCTGATGTTGATGAAATTTTGTTTGAGAGACAATTCCTACAATCATGACCAACATTGAAATTCATACGTGCATTACAAAACATTTCCTTAATTCACCTATTGTGGCAGGTAGAATTAGAAACCTCTTAGACCTTTTCCATTTCGAGTTTCAAAACGAGAGGGAAAAAATATATTTATTACGGAGCTATGCAATGAATAATTTTATTAGTTAACTGGGAATAATAGTGATTCATCTCTAAACATCTAAACAAGTTGGACATGTTGAAATACTATACACGAAGAATGGAATTCACAGTGTTAAGTTGGAATATAAGGGGATTGGGGGGTCCGAGGAAATGTGGTAGGTTACAAAATCTGGTGGCTAAACACGACATTCACGTCATTTGCTTGCAAGAGACGAAAACAACTCCCACACCAAGAATTCCAATAAATTCACCCATGGAAAGATTTGAGTGGCATGCAAACAGACTTGGGCAGACTTGCGAAATTATGACCGGTTGGGATTGCGACAAGATTTCTTTGGTAAACCAAACAGACTATCCTTACTTCAATTTGTTTGAATTCAGATTGCTACAAAATAACTTGATTTTTAGACTCATAAATATTTATGGGCCGCCGAGAGATGACAGAAAGAATGACTTTTTAGACTCCCTTGACTCATTAACATTTGTGGGTATTCCATCGATTTTGGTGGGTGACTTCAACCTGATTAGAAATAGAACATACCGCGTATCGAACAAACCACTAAAAATGTTTGACAAAAGATTTGATATGTGGATAAACCGCTCAAACCTTATTGAGCAAAAAGAAAGAGGGACAACATTCACATGGTCTGGATTTTTTGATTGCGAATCGTGGGCCATTCTTGACCGTATCCTGGTGGACCTAAAATTCCAGACAGCATTCCCTTGTGCTCAGTCAAGGAGATTATCAAAAACATTTTCTGATCACAATCCCTTGTTACTACGAGGAGGATCATTTAGATTAACCAATCGCATCTTTAGGATTGAAAACTTATGGTTACAAAAGGAATCTTTTATGACCATGGTCAACGATTCTTGGACAAATGAGGTTATCTCCGACAACCCTTTCCACAGATGGGCGGTTAAGGTGAAAAGATTGCGTGCATGCATGAAGTACTGGAGCAAGCAACAAATCCCTGATATAAATAAAGAAATAGCAAGAATTGAGGACGAAATATGGATGGCGGAAAATGTAATAAAGTCGGGAGACAAGGAATCAGCTGAAAATCTAAAAGATTTGTACAGTAAGTTGGAGTCCCTAAGAAATGATGAGAGAATGATTTGAGAGCAGAGAACAAAGATAAATTACATACAAAAAGGTAATGAAAATATTAAGTTCATGAAAATTATGGCATCCAAGAAATCAGTCAGAAATTTAATCACGGTTTGAAAAATGAAAAGGGGGACATGGTACATGGTAGGGAAGAGATCACAAGGGTCGTGGTGGATTTTTATACAAAGTTATTTCAAGATGAAGAAGATGGGATGACTAACGGCCCCGTGATGGAAATACCATTGAATCTAGTAATCAAATTAGAGGACCCATCAATTTTTACAGTCCCAATATCTCTAACGGAAATACAAGACACTATCAGAACATTCAGAAACAACAAAGCACCGGGACCTGATGGACTCACAATTGAGTTTGTAAAGAAATGTTGGCATTTTCTGAAACATGATTTCATGGACATGATATCAAATCTACAAAGTGAAGGATTCAAGACCTCGGACTTCAGACATTTAAACAACACACTTGTCTCTTTAATCTATAAGAAAGGTGGAGTGGAAAACATAGAAAACTATAGACCAATTAGCTTGATCAATTTACCGATACGCATAATATCCAAAGTAATAGCTAATAGATGGGCATCCTTTCTTGCGAACAACATTCCACCATCTCAATGTGCCTTCTTGAAGAACAGATCCGCAACGGATGCCTTCCTTGTTACATCCTCGATTGTCCATGACTGGAATAGACGGAAAACTAAGGCTCTAGTATTGAAAATAGACTTCAGAAAAGCATTTGATACTTTCAAATGGCCCTTCATCCTATAAGCTTTGCGGGTGGCAGATTATCCTCCAGTTTTCATTAATTGGATTACTGCACTTCTAAAAACCACTGGTGTCTCCTTTAAAATCAATGGAACTTCCTCGGGATTCATTCATCCTAAGCGAGGAGTGAGACAAGGAGACCCACTCTCACCTCTTCTTTTCATACATTCAATGTCAATCCTTGATGCGATGCTACTCAAATTAGCAAAGGAAGAGAAATTCAAGGGATTCATGAGAGACGGAATGCAAACCCAGATTACAAATATCCAGTTTGCGGATGATCTACTCATCTTCCTGGAATACCAAGAGGAGAGCCTCAAAAACGTCATCACCACGCTAAAAATCTTTGGTAAAATGTCGGGCCTACGCATTAGCAAAAAGAATAGTTCGTTTTATTCGCTAAACTTGTCGGGAGAAGAAAATGCTAAGGTAAAGGATATACTAAATTGGTCTGAAGAATCTTTCCCTATGGAGTATCTAGATTTCACCATATCGAAACATAGGAGGCTCATGAGAGAATGGTCATCCACCATTGATAAATTTGCGGCAAAACTTCAGGGGTGGAAATCCAAGATACTACCACTACCGGCTAGAATAAATTTACTAAACTCAGCCTTAACACCGACCATCATACATGAAATGTCATGTCTGAAGATGCCGGATGGTATAGTTAAAAAAATTGACAGACTTAGACGAAACTTTCTATGGGGGGCCGCTGAAGATCTCAAAACAAAGGCTAAAGTGGCGTGGTCAAAAGTAACTAGACCTAAGTTAAATGATGGTTGGAGAATTATTAACCTTCGAGCTTTCAATAATGCCCTATTAACAAAATCAGCAATTCGCATTGCAGATTTTGTGAGACCATGGGTGTCATCGGCTATTAGCTCGTCACACTTCAGAGGTGGTCCCATAACACTTTCTTCTACCCCTAAGCGTTCGCACTCATTGGTTTGGAAATCCCATATTAAGGGTTTCAAACCGCTTCTACCTGTGCTCTGTAAAAAAACTGGGAGATGGTATTCATTCCTCACTGTGGAAAGACCGACTAGGAGGCTCCCCTACACTAGAACAGTCTTATCCACTACTCATGCCATACATTAAAAATCGCTTCATGTCAGTAAAGAAAGGACTGAACTCGTGGCTAGCAAGATTCAACTGGTTTAAAGCTTTACAAAATAAACAACCATCAACACTCTCAAATGAGGGAGTTAGATTGAAAAAGGCACTGACCAATATATTCCACCATCTACACATGGATGAAACAGACACAACAATATTTCACACCATCTCACCTAACAAAAGAAATTCAACAACAAAACAATTATACTACCTCCTTACAGACGGGGGTAGCAGATCCTTAGTTTATTCATTATTTAGAAAATGGCCTCTGGAACCAAGAGCCTACTAATTTATATGGATGTTGACGCACAATAAGATTACAACACAAGACTGTTTCGAAAAGTGGAAAATACCGTGGGTAAACAGGTGCTATCTATGCAATAATGGGCTAGAAAATTATACACACCTTTTCGATAAATGTCAAACAATTAGAGATATATTTCTCTTATGTGATCTGGAACCAAACTTCAAGGAATTACTCAACATGTTGTATATGAACCAGACCTTAGACTTCACGGATAAAAAGGGTAGAATTCTATGTTTTAAAATTACGGTTTGGTGGCAACTTTGGAAGAGTCGATGCAGACTCATCTTTGAAGAAATATCGATAGACAAACATAAATTACTCTTGGAAGCATTCATCATTTGCGAGACAAGGATGGGTATGCAAGAAGGAGATCTATGGTCCAGGCTAACAACGTCGGGGCAAGAACAACAATTAATTTTACTCTAGAACTACTACTAGATGCTTATATCATCTCCTGCTAGTATTATGAACTAACATTGTATAACCTTTTCATAACCTTGATATCGTCCAGCTAAGGATAGCTCAGCAATGACACCAGGAACCCGATCCTCCAAGTGTACCTAGCGGAAGTCTGAAAATTCAACGACGTGAGGCCAAATGACATGAAGGATGCGCTCTGATAAGGACGACGGCCTAGGAATGGTTTTTTGGCTGGTCTCATTATACTTAACGTTCTCTTTTGTCTAATTTTTTGAATCATCGAACATTATCTCCTGGCTGTAATTTGTTGCGAATGGGGACACTATGTAATCCCCTTTTTATGTTTTGGCCTGTATTAAACTCTAACTTTTACCGTTGCTTTACGGTGAATGACTTTGAAACGTTTATCGAAAAAAATACGTGCATTGCACTGTCTGCCTCTATTTTTTCTTTATTCATGTTGAGATATTCGACGATTGCCAGAGCCTTTAGATCTTCCTTCCCTTCCATAACCTTTTGTCTTAGCAGTAAGTGGAATAAGTGCATAGTTATTAGTATCATGCGATTCCAAATGAGACTGATCGTGCAATACATTTGATAAACTTTTTTTGCATTTAAATTTTGAACTTCTTCTAGCAATTTCACAAGCTTTGCTTTTACAAGGAAAAATTTGTCGCCATAGTCTAAACTGCATTCAGCCACAATCTGAGTATATATTGTTTAACTGCTCAGCCATTTCATGTTGTGGATTTTAGTTGTAAATTGGATAATTACCATACCTCTTTATGTTCCGGGTCCATTGAGAAAGAATGAAAGAGCTTGGAAGAAATACATCGCCTCTGAACTTGATAACAACAAGTATGTGTCGTGCAAGGTATTCCTTGAAATAACATTTTTTGCATTCATAATATAGATAATCAAACTGTTGACATTGAGATACCAATTTATCTCTTACATTCTTATCAATGGAAGAAACATTGAAGAATGATAATCCATCTTTAATTTCAGAAACGTGAACATTCAACATCATTAACACCTTCAATTCTTTATGAAACTTGTAAAAATGCCTTTTTGTATAAATAGCAACCATTTGTTCTTCCAAAGTCCATTTAGTACTTAACATATGCCTTCTCGTTTTTGTATCATGGTCCATATCATTTTCACATTCTCTTAATCTTTGAATGGTTGTTTGGGATCTGGAAACAAACTCTAAAAGAGTATTCTGTTTAGCCATAGAATTTTGTAAAAACGAATTCATACTTTCACTCCTTTGAGTGCTACGCATCCCGGCAAAGAATGTATCGTTCATGTACATATCTATCCATTTATGTCTTATCTTATACTTTCCTGTCAACCATTTATTTTCAAGAAATTCAAACTCAGAATTGACTGATGACCAACCAAATCAAAATGATCAATACAATCACTCCGCCGAACAAGCCTGCTGAATGTTTTAAGAGCCTTAACAATTTCCTTTATTTTTTCCAATTTAAGTTTCAATTTTGACATAATGTTCCAGGTGCAGAACTTGTGGACAATGTTAGGAAATGAATGACGGATTGTAGCACATATCGCAGGATCTTCATCCATAATTATAGAAATGGGATGCTTTCCAACAGCTACAAGAAATTGCTCAAATAACAAAGTAAAACTTTATGTTGTTTCTCTATTGATAAATGTATTTATCAAAAAAATTTGTGCAACCATGGTGGTTACTCAACAGAATGAACCAAAAATGAGCTTGTATTCGTTGGTTCTGTATGTCGTATCGAATGAAATTGTATCCTCGAAAACCTTGTAATCTTCTATAGATACATTGTCAGCCGAGAATAAATGAATGAGCCTATTATCATCATCAGTTGGATACGAGTAAAAAAATCCGGACGTCATCTTTTTACAATTATCAAAAAGATCTAACACAAATTCTGCATCCAAACCATCATGACGTCTTCTCTCACCCCTATTTAGGTTCTTATATCACGTACTATCCCACCAACTTTGTTATTTATGATGAAACTATTATCTAAAAATGCAGATTGTTTTGAGGCGTGAATATTTACAACAGTCAATGACTTGATAAGCATTTTAGCAGCTTTATAAAACCTTCTATTGGGGCAAAGATATAACCATTTGCTGGAAGATACAAGATTATGATTGTGCTCCTCTTGAAAAGAAAACACTATCCAATCATGTTCATCTGACCTATATTTTACTGACATCATGGCCTTACAACATGTTCGAACAATACCAACAGCTCTCTCTGCTCTTTCAAACGTAATTTCATCACTGTAGTCACTGTCAACTGAGAAAACATCTCTTGATGAAGATGAAGTTCTTGATTTTCCTTCTTTCCAACATACAAAACTCTTAAAGACAAGAGTCTTGTTCTTAGTTAATCTATCAACTTTATGTCTTGTACTACTTTTACGTACATTAAAGCCCACTTTAGTAGCATATGTTTCATAGAAATTATAGGCGTGTTCAATAGAACCAAAAACATACCAACAGTGGGAATATGATGTTGAATATGGCAAGTAGCAGGAGGAGATCTTGGTTCAACTGCATAAATATAAATATAAATGAACCACAAAAAAAGAGTGGGAAAGTGTTTTCAAAGAGATCAAATGAGATTAATAATTATGTGCAATAATTATATACAATGTAAAATGAGGCATATAAATTTAAAAAGTGAAGGAAATTTTAGAAAAAGTGAAGGAACTTAATCTAAAAAGAATGCATCAGCTTTAGCGTACTCCGAAGATCTATTGTTTATACCAGAATCCTAATGTGAAAATTACAGATACATGAATTTGAGAAAAAATAAATTGTTAAAAAAAATAATATATGTATCTCATTACCTGAAAATTTGGAAAAATACTTTTGGATTAGATTTAGAAGAACGTCCTTCAGAATATTGACCTATAAAAATATACCATACATTAATGAAAAACTGAAATACTCAAAATTTATTGAATCTAGTGATTGAAATCACTAATACGAAATAAGCAGAGGTAAACTAAATATTAATAGATCACTGTAATTTTATAACATAAAATTTAGTTTAGATTTCATTGCATTACGAAGAAAACTATAATATTAAAAAGTCTCCAGTCGTGTGTTAAATTGTAAAGTAAACACAAACTATTATATAGTAAATAGAAATATTTTTAAAAATGAGCCTCACGATAAATTTAATAATTATAAGAATAATAAATATAAGAGTGACAATTGTCTTATAAAGCGGTCTAATGTAATATCAATATAGATAAATTAAAAATGAATAAATTATTATCTTTTTAATAAATAAACTTTAATTTAGATTTCTTTGAAATGCAAAAAATGGTAATATTAAACAGTATTTAGTCGTGTGTTGAATTGAAAGGTGAAAATTAACTATTGTATTATAAAGAAAAATATTTTAAAATTGATGTCTCAAAATAATTATGAAATAGATAATGTTAATATACATCTCAAAATGACTATTGTCACATATAGCAGGCTAATGTAAAATACGGAGTTATAAATTAAAATTGAAAATATTATTGTAATATAATAACATAATATTTAATTTATATTTCAGTGAAATGCAAATAAAATTATAATATTGAAAATTATTTAAACATCTATTGAATTGTAAAGTGAACATGAACTATTGTATTGTAAAGAGAAATATTTTAAAATTAAAGCCTCAAATTAAATTGAAATTGATACGGTTATTATAAATCCAAAAGGGACTATTGTCGTATAAAGCGAGTTAATACTCAATTAAAGAGACCAAATACACCTACAAATGAGATTATTTAAAGGATAAAAAGAATTTATTAGGTGAATCGATATCCAAAATATCAAGCGCTATGCCTTTGATGTGAGAATCCTATTTCAAAAATTATAGATTAGCTAAAAAATATTAATATTCAAATATATTAAAAAAAATGTATTGAATGTAAATAATCTTGAACACTTCTTCTAAATAATTAGATATGAACTCAGATGCAGAATCATTTCGGCTGAAGTTGACGGGTCATCCATAACAAGGAACGCGTGAGAATGCGAATAAAATAGAATGTGATAAAAAAAGAACGAATATAGAATGAGTTAAATAGTGACTATAAAAAACGGGATGCATCTCAATACGAAATCACAGTACGTCATATAGTAAAAACAGAATGTCTCTTAATTGTGGACAGTGAATGCGATAATAACGAAAAAATAAATATTATACTATAAATAGATACCAAGAGTGGTATGTGTAGCGGTTTTAAGTGGGAAATGATCAGTAAAAGATGACCATAGATGAAATTTAAATGGTCAGGATGCATGGCTTTTCTTGGTGCAAGGAAAGGTGCACCTCATTGGAAATATTTCCTATAGAGAGAGAGAGAGGGGGGAGCCTACATGGATTTTCATCGTTATATCCCTATAATATGTCATTCTAATTTCGATGGAAACAGAGAGTCTTATGCCATCCATCTAGAACATGTAATTTTAACGGTCTTACAATTGTTGTAATTTACTTGTTCTACAAGGAGGGCCTAGGAGTCTCTGTTTTTGACGAAATTAGAATGATAAAGGGTTGTAGTTATGAAAATCCATAATGGTATTTTTTAAAAAAAGATAAAAAATCTAAAAATGGACATGAAGTAAGTAAAGTTACCTACTTCATGAAATATGCTTCCTTTCCTCTTATATATATAGTAAGAAGTGCTCAACTTTTTCTAATCAATATTATATCTTTTTAAAAGACCTTATATAATAATATTGTATTTATATATTTCTTTCATTGCAGAAAAAGGAGTACATTTAGATTTTAAAAGACATATAATAACGGTATAAATTAGGTATTTAATCTACTATATATTACTTGTTTGATAGTTTCCTTGATTATACAAATTACCTTAGCAATCTATATTCAAAAATAGATTATAAATTATCTTTAAAATTATAACATTCTTCATATGAATCTATTTATTTGTGCTTTAAAACATAACGTAATATTTCAAATTGTAATGTCCCGAGCTTTAGGTCCTCGGTTCGTTATCGAGGAAAACTGATCCGACAACTTGTTGGGCTCAGATTTGATTCCGTTGGAAACCACCCAAAATGCTTTAGCTCAAGTTGTCGGGTAGTAATCCCCGTCACTTATAACCCACTCTTACACTTTGTGAGTTTTAGATGTGAGACTATGTTTGTGGGCATGGGTGTTAACCTCTCCCACTTATATTCGCAATGTCCTCATTGCGACATGGCACACCACTTGTTCTTAGTGACAGTGGCAGTTGCATTCTCTAGGTAGTAATTTTTGAAGGATATTGAGTATCCTTAAGCGCATCACGGAAGCGTGTTGATCGCATCGTATGCAATCGGAGCAACTAGTCGCACTAGATGCTAGATGCAGCGGAAATTAAAATTTTTAATTCTGAAGATGAAATCACATGATCACGAGAACACTTCATCAAACCACAAAGTATAAGGAATACCTCTTGGAGCGTAGTTGTGATCACGAGATCCCAAAGTAGAGATCCTCCTGTCTCAAGTCCGATCCACGAAGAATGCACTCGCGGGCACGATGATGAGTCGCGTCCGTCCCACAATCCTCGATGAAGATCTAAGCAATGGATCCCCTGATTTCATCAAACGAAATCCGTCGTCTTCCTTTAGAGCAAGCAGCCCCAAAGAAGAAAGAGATCCCCGAGTCGTTGAAGGCGAAGCCGAGAGTCTCTCCTTTCTCAACACAAGATGGACGACCATATTTTGAAGGAGAGAAAGAGAGAGAGGGCGAGAATATGAGAGAGAGAGAGAGAGAGAGTTGTAACCTTGTACAACTCTTAATGATGTACCTTGGAAGGCTACCCTAGCCCTCCTTTTATATTAGTTTAGGATCCAATGGATCTCAATCCATGGGACACATAGATCCAACGGCTAGGCTTGGTCTATGTAAGATCAATGGCTATAATTGTTGTTGGTTAAAACCAACAACATTAATTTATATTTAAATTAAAAATATGTTGCAACATTATCAACATAATTTAATTTAACATAAATCAATTAATTAAGAGATAATGTGATAACAAAAAGGGAGTCAAATAACCACCCTATTTTTAAGGGTGCGTCACCTATGAATATTTCATAGGTGACGCCACCTTTATTATAGGTGGTTGTTTTGCCTCCTTTTATTTTATCTTATTATTTCTTAATTAATTTTGTAATAACAATTATCACAAAATTATTCACCAAATTAATTCCAAATTAATTTGTGAATATTTCAATCATGCCATTGAACATTATGTGAATCATATTCACAACCCAAACTAATTTGTAAATTGCATTTCCAATTAGTTAACAAATGTGAATCCAATTCACACTATTAATTAACAAATGCTATTTACATAAATTGTCTCTCTCTCTTATATATATTATAAATCATATTTATAATACACATATATCATGGATAATATTATCCACATTCTCTAATCCTTGATAATTAAATCCTATTTAATTATCTTGGATAATAATATGAATCATATTCATATTATGCTTGATAATTAAATCTCATTTAATCATCAAGTTTTTCTTCTTGGATAATAATATGAATCATATTCATATTATGCTTGATAATTAAATCTCATTTAATCATCAAGTCCTTCTTGCTTGGATATGCATTTCATCAAATGAATTATTCTTGAACCCTTTCAAGAATAATGTGCTTTCTCCGCGGATACTTGGAGATAAGGACAGGGCGATTGTATTGTTCCACGTATAGTGACTTGGATATTGAGATATTATCTCAAATCCAGATCTTACGAACCTCCCATAGATGCTTGATTAAATCAAGACCGCAAATCTAATCTTCTCATTAAATCTGAATCTCATTCAGACCAATGTCCAACACTTGGACTAAGATCAGATTGCTTCTCTACTGGAAGGAGTCACTAAAATCCAGACCTGTTTCATCACTCCCTCGGAATGGAAGCGTCATGGATATACAATCGTTTATGATCACCCTCAGGTATTCCCAATACCTGTACATCCTGCATACTAGAAGACCCATGGTCAACCCGAAGATTAAGATCAATTTTACACTGTCTTCTTCAGGGTTTGATCACTAAGTTTCTCATTTGATCATTGGAATTTGGTATCGATCATATACTTTCCAAAAGCATATATCATACCTACGTCTTGATCATATACTTTCCAAAAGTATATATCAAATCTACAAATTCAGTCAAGCTTCCAAAGCAAGACGACCGTGCACGGAATTTGATTCTTCCCAATATCTCACGAGTGAGCTCATGTCTTCCGGTTCAGTAATGAACCTGTATGATCCCTTTGAGAAATCGTATTACTCATATGCCCTTACATGCACACCAGCACGCTGGTGTATAGACCTTGGTTAGGTCATCAACCTATTGGTCTGCCAAATGTACACACTCAGACATATAGTAATACATCTGTCTCCGGTCAGAGGATGCGTGCCTATGCTGTGACAGAATTCAACATAGGACTTAGGTTATCTCGATCTCGTTAAGTCAACCCATTGACCTAACTAATCTGACACCTCCGAATCTCTATTCCTATGCAGAGGACCTGCATCATGAGGTCGGTCAGATATCAGCCTATGTGAGAAAAGGATTGCCATATCCTACTCAGGTTGGAGATCACATCTTAACAGTCATTTGATGGTGCTTGAGTCCTCAATCTAACTCTTTAGATATTCATCCAAGCACCAGCCTCTATGATTCAATAATTGAATCAACAGCTATATGATCATTAAGATAGCCATGGTACATAACCCTAATTGTATAGAGGGACCTATTATGCAAATTATTTATTCTTCATTTCAGATCAGGGAATGATATTCACAATAACATTTATTGCATAATGGCTCGCCGTGGTCTCTCATGTCCAACAATTTCCTCATATCTCATTGTTTGGGTGGCTCCACTTCTCGGGTAGCCCTTTCCACTATCAGAGAGAAATTGGCTCTGATACCATTTCTAACTTTCCGGGCTTTAGGTCTTCGATCCGTTATCGAGGAAAACTGGCCCGATAACTTGTTGGGCTCGGATTCGATTGGACCCATTGGCAATCACCCAAAATGCTTAAGCTCGCTTGTCAAGTAGTAATCTCCGTCACTTATAATCCACTCTTACGCTTCGTGAGTTTTAGATGTGAGACTATGTTTAGGGGCTTGGGTGTTACACAAATTTGAAATAAATGAATCGAATTTGAATATCCAAAGTTCAAAATGGATCTAAACCGGGTCTAGTTTAGCCAACTCGTTTAAAATTCGATTCGAGTTCGATATGAAGCTTTAAAATAAATTGAATCAGAATCATAATATATTTGAAGGTGTTTGATTCGATTAGCACCCCTAAAAAGATATAATCAGAGTCGTGGACATTAGGATTTCTTTGTAACAATACATGATTAACCCCCTAAAAGCAATGAGTCCCAAATGTCAATAGATTTACGTCATCCGATAAAGAATGATGGAAAATATGAAAATGAGAGTATGTGAGCCTACGAACCTAATAACGACTATGGTGTGCATTGACTAAGTGGTAATGAATACATGTTGGACTAATTAAGATAATTAATATAAAAGCTCCATGAAGTTGAGGAGCCTAGGTAGAATGATTGGGTGGTTGTGATGATTGGATCATAATTAGACCTGAGCTGTTATTGAGAAAAATGAGTCCTAACAAGTCGTTGGGTTCATGTCCAACTGGACTCGTTGACAACCATCCAAAATATAACACTAATTTTCCAAGTAGTGATCCTCAACGCTTGTAATACACTATCGCTTGTGGGGATATGTATAGGACATGAAATCACTTGTAACCATGATGAAAGGAATACAAGTAACCATCTAACGGTCCGTACTTACATCCATACTGGCTGGAAATGGATGTAAATATTCATATGAGCTTGGTCCATTCATTATTTCTCTTGAGATTAAAAAAATCATAAAAATTACAAAAATAAAAATCACAAAAATTCACTAACTTTGAAGTTGGTGTATTTCTGACACATTCACTATCATTTAAGGCTTGAAGATTTGAGGACACTTAGTTTTTGAGATCTTGAGAATATGAGTTAACCAACCTTAGTCATTAGGGTTTGAAAGTTTATAATCCATACTTCCATAGTTTGAATATTTGAGTTATATATTGCACTCTTCATCTCTACCTTCTAAAGAATATGATCATCGAAGCAACAACCACATGCCGAGCCAAGCTTCGGTCACCATCCAGAGAAGAAACCCATCAGCGACCATCTTCAAACCCTTTGCAGGTAACCATCCTGAACCCGTTTCTTTTCCTTCTTCTTCCTCCTCTTGCTCTTCCTTCTTCTTTCTTCCTCTTCTTCCTTTTTTCGTTTGCACCCGATCTTACCTTCACTTCCTGCTACCCTTTTCACTATCCTTGATCCCTACCTTCACCGTCCACCTTCCTCTGTCCTTGTCGGCCATCGGCATTGGTCTGTGTACCTCCTCCTTGAGGAGAACCCTGTTGATGATGCGCCTTCCCCCCAGCCTCGTTTCACTGTCATAGAGCTCATGGGCATGTGTCGTATGGAGCAGACCCGTACCATCTCCTCGAACAGCTTGGAGTCGTTCGGTGCCTCGCTCTCCACCATCGGCTCCTATGCTCGTGTTGAGCGCCTCCTCTGCATCCAGCCTTCTCCCTACTGTCAACATCGAGCTGTGACCCGCTTCGCCAGCCATCGCCCCTGCCTTGGACCACTCGTCGTTCGCCATCGTAAAGCCCTGCCGCCGACATGCCTCTACCACAACCTAGCTCAGTAGCATCACGCTTCCACCGACCTCCTCCAAAGAAGAAGCTACCTACCGATTTTGATCTAACGACAGTTGCTGCATCTCCGCAACGACCGTTCATCCATCATCAAATGGTCGAGGACCTACCATGACATCATCCACCCAAGCCCACATCTTTAGATGGGCCCGATCTACCCAAGCCAGTTGCATGGATCCTCCGCTCCCTCCAAGCCTCGGTCGCACACGCAGCTCACGTGAGAGGCAGGGATAAATTACATCAAGCCTCCTCTTTTAGCAAATTACAAAGGATCCCCCGCTAACGAGGCCACGTGTGGCGCACGAGGGGGGGGGGGTGGAATTATGCAATAAATCACTTGGTCTTTGTAGTTGTTCTTGGTTCCTTGCTAGCATATATATTTTAATTTATTTCATTTTTTGTATTGTATAGAGGATCCTACATGTGCACGTTTATTTGAACAATCATTTTGCATCTGATTTTTATTCTAAAAATCAGACTTTGTAAAACTATTTATACTCTAACGTATGGATATTTAATGGTAATTTTGTGAGTTGTGGTTGATTATTTATAATTAATCTGGTGGAAAATTGCATATTTTGCCCACTGTGTGCTCTTAAATTTATATTAATTTGATTTGTTGCTCTATAAATTCTAAAAATCGTAGTAGGTAAAATTAAGTGTGTTTTACATTGTCCCCAAAATCATATCATTTGCAGCATGTCGATACTAAGATAGATTATGTGGTGAATTTAGTAATTAATTTCTAATAGGATGTATCTGTAACATTTTTAGGAGCTATTAATTTTTCTGGATACCTCTCATAAGGACCTATATAGGATAATTTATTTTTGAAAATAAATAAGTTTGCTATTTATTAAAATTAATTTATGATAAATCATCCTTTGTGCATATTTAATTCATAATAAATTCATTCTAATCAGGAAATTCCAAAAATATCATAATATCTTAATTTTGCATATTTCCACATATTGACCAAGTTTTAATATTTTTGATATCATTTAACTGAAAATTACCTTTTAGCCCTTAAACTTGACCAAAATTATATTTCATAATTAATTGCATAAAAATATAAAAAATATCCCTATGAAACCTGGTATTTAGATCATCTATTAATTGACTTAAGGAGATAATGATCTCCTTAAATTCAACCTTGAGTTTTTCCAAGTAAAATAGATCTGACCGCTCACTTTAATTAGAAAATTAATTTGAGTAGTCTTTCCGATTAATTCAAATTGCCTGCATACACTGAACACATTAAATATTAATTCCATGAGATTAATAGATGATGATTCATGATTCATCATTCCCCTTGTTAAGATACTCGTCCACCTCTCGAAGCACCTGCAGTCGCAAAGGCGGAACCTCTCGCCTCGGAAGGGCACACCGACGCCTTCTTCGCGAGAGACATGAGGAGCCCATTGGTGCTACGTATGTAGGCGAGGCTTCCATGGAGCAGCAACATGGTGCCTTGACGCTCCTCCAATTGGAGTCAGTGAATGAGGCATCAAGATGCCGGATGAGGAGAACCACATTTGCCAGGGAGGGACATGATAGAGATTTTAAAGGACTCGTTGTTCCAACACTATTTATCAGGATTCTTTAAAGGATGGACGGTTGGAGAGCTTTTTATGTTTACTGAACAAAGTTAAAATATGATTTTTTTGTTACTCATAATCCTTATAATTTTATAATTACATGTTAAATCGTCCATAATGAGTTACGCGTAGAATCTTTAATAGTCACTCCGTCTTACATCTTGGCCGCCGTTGTTGGTTTACTCCACTCATCTAACTACTCCTTGAACTATTCTGACCCTATAAAGATCTAAAAACATCAAATTAAATTGCATCAAAAAAATCTAAAATATAAGATTGACATTTGATCCAACAAAAATAGAATAATTACAAAAAGGTTCAATGATTAAAAAAATAAAAATAAAGAAAAATACGTAGAGGGAGGAAAGTCTCTTCTCTGGTAAGAGAACCCTCCTCATCACTTCAGCAAGACATCCCTCCTTTTGCCGGAACATGCTACTAAACTAGTGAATACATCTATAGATGACGTCAAGATCGCACCTTGGATCCCGCTGACAGGTCTCACATTCTCCATCTATTATTTGCGGTTGTCCTTAGAGCATGAAGAACTCCTTCTCGAGATTCTTGTGGTCTTTGGTGGCAAGGGAGATCGCACAAGGGTCACAAATGATGGAAATCAATATGGGAGTGTGTGAAGAGCTGGAGGGGAGTGGTGGAGGAGGAAGGGGATGAATTGGGAGAACAGAAGAGACGGTTGATGTGGGGAAGGAGAGAGGCATGGGAGAGGGAGGAGATAAGGTGGAGGATGTGGGAGAGGGAGGCGGGCATGGATAGATATGTATAATAAAAATTTCCATTAAATGAAAGGTCACACAAAGAGGAAAAGGAAAACTCTGTGCATGGCAAAGTGTTGTGGCATTTTGGATGACATGATCTTATGACAACCCTCTACTGTCTCGAATTGCATACAAAACACCAGAGCAGATCCCCTGCTGTTACATCAGGTGCTGTAACGTAGGGGAGCTGTTGGATCACCATAGGGATGCACACCAACCATCCCTAGCCTCCTCTGAAGGCCGTCCGATGGTGATCCAACAACTCCCATATATTACAGCACCCTGTTGTAATAGCAGAGAATCCACCACCCAAAACATTTAAGGGGACTACGTGTGGGCTTGAATTTGTTGGTACGCCACCAATCTTTCTTACCATAATTTGGGTGGGGGAGGGGTTGTTACGTTGAGAACCAAGTCAAGTGAAAGAAAGAGAGAGAAAGAGAGAAAGAGGGGGATAAAGAGAGAACGGGAGCGAGGAAGGGAACGAGAGAGAGAGAGTACTAGTAATTATTAAGGTTCTCTCATTAGACTTTTTTATGTAATTATATAAAAATTTAAAATCAATTAAATATATATACCATAAATTGGCTTTTATGATACTGAAATGGGGAGGCCGATTTGGGATTGGTTCATTCGCGAAATTTGATTTTCCTCCAAAAAATCACCCATTTCATGCTAATTTTAAGAATGAACCTTATATTTCCTCCCAATTTCACCTGATTTTGATTATTATTTAGTATTTTAACATTCATCTATCCTTGATCATTATATTACCTTAGAATAAAACAATACAATCGGAATATGTAAATTATCCTAACGTTAAACTTACATCGAAATCCAAGTGAAGATTTCATGCCATCAAACTTAAGAAAATATTTTGATATATATGTCAATATTTTCCAATATAACGGAACATGTTTAATGATGATCGAGCGTATTGACATTGAAATTGAGGTGGAAGATTGGCAGAGAGGTTGTGATCGAGGGAACTTGGGCAAATCTAGAATTTGAGCGAGAGAAGATGAGAGCATTATTTTATGGAGTTGATGCTTCTTCTTCCATTTTTTAGAAAACGACCTTCGTCTTCTATTTTTGGTGGAAAGTTCAATAGAAATTACTAAACTACATGTATTTGCAAAAAACATTTGAAATGCTATGTATCTTTGTATATGTATTTCAGGTCTGATTTTGTGAAGTGCTTGAGTAGAGAATTCGGTGACATAACCATACAAATTGCAAACTTTCCTTTAATTGAAGATTAGTTTTTTTCTTCAAAAAAGTTGCTTAGTTTAATATTCTAAGGGATCAATATCTTTTCTAAAACTTTGCACCCCCTCCATTTCATACTTCTATATGATGACTCTCTTCAAATTCAGTCTGTTGCTGAGTTTTTTGCTTAACATTTTGTACTAATTGAGTAGTAACATGCATGGATGGGCGTAGTGCAACTCATGTCCTATGTTAAATGGGTCCTTCCACTGTTGATCTGGTTGTAGCCACTGCCTTAGCCATCGACACCTTCCATTTTAACACATAAGGTATCGAATTGTGGTATTGTTTTAAATATGAAAACCACATAGAAAATTTATTTAATTTGAAATTTTAAATAATTATTTTTTAAGAAAATTCCTCCAATTTTCCTCTCCTATTTGGACTTAATAAGAATTTACCATGAATGCTCTCATCTCGAAACCTCAGGTGTTGAATTGGAATGACAAATTTCCATTTCAACACATGAGGTGCCGTTTTGGGGATGAACTCCCATCTCGACACCTTAGACGTTTGAAAAAAACACATTTTTTATTACCAACACACTCATGCCTATTTTATTTAATTATAAAATTTTAATAATTATTTTATATAAAAGGTCCTAATAAGAGTTATAGGAGGAAGACCCCAATTCAACCATTTAACAATAAATTGCAAACGATTAGTATCACCTGTTGCGTCACTCAGTACATTATAAGCAATGTACAATATAGTAAGGTCCCACCATTCTCTCGGATCTGTGCAAACCTGAAACACAACTTGTATTACTTTCTAACATGCACCCAAACAATTATCATTTATATCATTGAACAACACCAAACTAAACAGGAAAATTACATTGCAAATCAAACAACAACAACAACAACAACAACAATAAGAGTTTAATGGGGCTGCCCCCTTGGGGCAGCCAACATGGCTGCCCCCGCACAGTTTTCGGCATTTTTTATTTTTATTGAAAAAAATCGTCATGTAGGATGGAGACTCCTACATCCTCCATCCAGATAGTCATTTTTTAACGGTAACAGGATTTTTTAAATCGACACCATCTCGATGGAGGCCGTAGGAGTCTCTGTTTCTAACGAAATTCGAATGGCATATAGGAGGGATATATGGATGAATATACATGCGATATTTTTCAAAAAAAATAAAAAATGCCAAAAAGAACGCGGAAGCAATCATTGTTGGATGCCCCAAGAAGACAACCCCGTTAAACTCTAATAATAATGTTCCTTTAAAGCTTTTAAATCTGTCAATATTTTTTTATCTTAAATCAAGTTAAAATGATCGGTAGAAGAGAAGGAAGTGACGTTTCCTCCCCCGTATCAAAATAACCCAAGCTTGCAATGCAGCACATGAACGCGAGATGTGAATTGGGATTGAATAGAGGAGGATATATTCGGAGAAGGGGACATTGACAGGTCAGGGCCGAAATGGCTGCAAAACCCGTCCAGATTCAATTAACCTATAGTCGCCACCGCTACACTTCCACGGGCAAAGGCGATCCTTTGATGCTCCCCCTCGCGCTTCCTCCGCAGCACCATCGCCCCTCTCCTGCGCCGACCCCTCTGCGCGCGCGCCGGGATGAGCGCTACCGCCCCGGAGATGCAGAGGACTGCCGCCGGCGATGTGCCGCCGCCGCGTGCACCTCAGGTTCGTGGATGCCCTCTTTCCGTCCTTATTCATTCGCCGACTCGATGCGATTGCTTCGATTTTAGGGTTTAATATTTCGGCCATGGGAACACTAATTTGTTCCTCTTTCTCCTATCTTAAGAATGAGAGTAGAAGTAAATGTCAAATCTTGAAGCATAAAAATCTCGACCTCTTCCTAGGTTGGCGGTTGTTTCAATGCACGTTGTTAAAGACGTGTGAGGAGTTAATGGTGTCATATTAACTCCTTACATTCCAGGGGTTCCCTAATGTCGATGGTTCAGAGTTCGCAAAAGAGGCTGCTATTGATGTTATTAAAGAGGGGAAAAACCAATATGCCCGGGGATATGGTGTTCCTGACCTTAACAGTGCTATAGCTGAAAGGACACAGGCCTGGAGGTAGATCTTGAAAAAGAAGTTACTGTTACCTCAGGATGCACGAAGCTATAGCAGCCACAATGTTGGGTTTGATTAATCCTGGGGACGAGAGATTTTTGAGAAAAGGTAAAGCCAACAGACATATAAAAACGAGTGCTATTGTTGAATGCTGTTAATGATCATAGTAAATCACTCTTCTTAACAATAGGTTCTGGGGATTTCTTGGTCCCCGCCGAGCTGGAAATGGTACTGGGTCAGTAGTGGAGTCTTTGCTCCTTTTTATGACTCATATGAAGCTACTCTATTGATGGCCGGGGCCAAAATTAAGTCCATAACATCGTGCCCTTCAGATTTTTCTGTTCCGATTGATGGACTTAAGTCTGCATTTTCCAGTAACACTCGTGCTGTATTGATAAATACACCTCATAATCCTACTGAGAAGATGTTCACGAGAGAAGAGCTTGAAGTGATTGCTGCTCTCTGCATAGAAAATGATGCACTGGCATTCACAGATGACGTCAAGATCGCACCTTGGATCTCACTGACGAGTCTCACATTCCCCATCTATTGTTCGTGGTTGTCTTTGGAGCGTGGAGAACTCCTTCTCGAGCTTCTTGCGGTCTTTGGTGGCAAGGGAGATCGCACAGGGGTCACGATGATGGACATCAACCTGGGAGGGTGCGAAGAGCTGGAGGGTGGTGGAGGAGGAAAAGGAGGAATTGGGAGAACAGAAGAGGTGGTTGATGTGGGGAAGGAGAAAGGCATGGGAGAGTGAGGAGAGGAGGTGGCAGATGTGGGAGAGGGAGGCGATCATGGATGGATATGTAACAACTCGTACATTATGGTTAAAAGAAGGAAAACTCTGTGCATGGCAAAGTGTTGTGGCATTTTGGATGACATGATTTTGTGGCAACCCTCTGCTGTCTCGAATTGCATGGGGTATAGTATGTCACGAATTGCATGCATAACACCAGAGCGGATCCCTGCTGTTACAACGGGTGTTGTAAGGTAGGGGAGCCGTTGGATCACCATCCGGCCCGAGGACCAACCATCCCTAGCCTCCTCCGAAGGCCGTCCGATGGTGATCCAACAACTCCCTTGCATTACAACACCTGCTATAACAGCAGAGAATCCACCACTGCAAAACACATAAAGGGGACTACGTGTGGGCTTGAAGTTGCATGTAAATCACCAATCTTTCTTAGTATAAATTGGGTGGGGGGAGGGGTTGTTACGTTGAGAACCAAGTCAAGTGAAAGAAAGAGAGAGAAAATGAGAACGAGAGAAAAAAGGGGATAAAGAGAGAATGGGAGCGAGGAAGAAAACGAGAGAGAGTACTGGTAATTATAAAAGTTCTCTCATTAGACCTTTTTATGTATAAATTTAAAATCAATTAAATATATATATACCATAAATTGGCTTCTATGGTATCGAAATGGGGAGGCCGATTTGGGATTGGTCCATTTGCGAAATTTGATTTTCCTCCAAGAAGATCACCCATTTCATGCTAATTTTAAGAATGAGCCTCATATTCCTCCCAATTTCACATTATTTTGATTATTATGTAGTATTTTAACATTCATCTAATCTTGATCCTTATATTACCTTAGAATAAACAATCCATTCGGAATATGTAAATTATCCTAACATTAAACTCACTTCGAAATCCAAGTGAAGATTTCACGCCATCAAAATTAAGAAAAACAATTTTCGTATATAGGTCAATATTTTCCAATACAACGGAACATGTTTAACGATGATCACGCGCATTGACATTGAAATTGAGGTGGAAGATTGGCGGAGAGGTTGTGATCGAGGGAACTTGGGTAGATCTCACATTTGTACGAGAGAAATTGAGATCTCTATTGATGGAGTTGACGCTTCTTCTTCCATTTTTTTAAAAATGACCTTCGTCTTATATTTTTGGTGGAAAGTTCAATGGAAATTACAGAACTACATATGTTTGCGAAAATCATTTGAAATGTTATGTATCTTTGTATATGTATTTAGGGGTGTAAACGAACCGAACCTGAGCGAACCTACCCAGGCTCGGTTCGGTTCGTTTAGTATACTTTAAGGCTCGGGTTCGGTTCGGCTCGATAAAATAAAAATCGTATTCAGGTTCAGCTTGGCTCAGGTAAGGTTCGTGAAGGCTCGGTTCGGCTTGTTAAAGGCTCGTTTTAGAATAAACATTGATAATGCTAAATATATATGTATTTTTGCATTGGTTAATGTCTTTTGATAAAAAAAACTTCAACAGTGTATGTTATATACCATTTTCCTTATATTTATATGGATGGATATACAAGCCAACGTAAAAATATATTTCATTTCAACCTCTAAAACACATATAAACCAATGACATCAAGCTTGACCATAAGTTTACAACCATTCCAAACTGAAAATTCAAGGCTAAGAAAAAACATTCTAAAAAATTTATACGCACATTTAAAAGCTAAAGAAGCAACAAAACAAGATGGGTTACCGTAACTTTGTAACCGTTGTCATGTGTTAAAGTAGAATGATCTAAACAACAAACATACATGATACAAGTAGAGATTGTAGAATATAAAAATATATTAATTTGTCAGAGAAAAAGATCAGTTACTGACCTTGAACGCTCTTGACATTCTTGAACATGCTTACAATTAGAAAGGCAAGGGTAATTTGCAGGCTTTCGAAAGCAAAGTAGAAAATAAATTCTAATCTGTAATCTTGCACTGTGAAGTACTTTCATCCTGCATTCATAAGATTGGAAATTAAGCTTTGAGCTGCAAAAAGTATTCATATAATTAACTGAGTAATGAATCCTCACCTATGAGAGAACAAATACAATCATTATCACGACATAAACTATGGATGATTTGAGAATATCATCTTTAGAGATGCTATAATACACGATACTCCTAATCGTGAAGATTGTGTTTGTTCATCGTGATATGAAATTCTAGAGATAGTATTGTACATAAGGCATGTCAACAGATCCTGCATGAAAGGATGAGTTCATCACTAATATAATCATGAGAAACAAGTTCCTAATTAAAGAAAGAACGATATATATATATCAAAGAAGTGAGTACCACATTCACGAATAGACAACACGGATGAATGAGGAAGGAGCGTCCCCGAATACATATGCTGCCATTCTTGTAGGTCAAAATGTATTACACACTTACATTGTAATTTATCAATAAAAAATAATTCAACCACATCTAAATCTTATGAACAATCAACAAGAAAAAATATAAGTTGATATGTGCCATACTGCCATATCAAGAAAAAATATCACCCCTAACCCAAAATTACTATCCTTGCATGTTGCAAATTAAAATAGTTCACAGAAAGATAAATTATAAAGTTCCCACAAATTAAATGTCTAACATAAAAAAAATTACAAAAAATCAGCCACACTCCAAAGAGATTGAGGCACTTTCTTGCATATCAAAAACCTGGAAAACATTAAAATGAAAGGAGTCATCCACATAAATAAAATAGGTTGATGGGGCTGCCCTCTTGGGCCAGCCAACATGGCTGCCCCCGGCCTTATTTCGGCGTTTTTTTTGTTTTATTTCGAAAAATATCGCCATGTATATTCATCCCTATATCCCTCCTATATGTCATTCGAATTTCGTCAGAAACAGAGACTCCTACGACCTCCATCCAGATAGACATTTTTTAACGGTAACAGGATTTTTTAAATCGACACCATCTCGATGGAGGCCGTAGGAGTCTCTGTTTCTAACGAAATTCGAATGGCATATAGGAGGGATATAGGGATGAATATACATGGTGATATTTTTTCAAAAAAAATAAAAAAATTGACGGAAAATGGGGCGGGGGCAGCCCCATTTTACCCTAAATAAAATCAACACACAACAGAGAATACTTTGGTCATACCTTGTGAAGATATATAATTGACATGAGGATAAGAAATGAAATCTCCCGAAATATAAAAAAGAGAACTCCATCCATAAGAAATTGCATGATAAATTATTATCTTGCATAACCAAGTGCATTTGAAAGATTTGTATCATACCTTAAACAGATGACATGGATCCAAAGTTGGTGGGAAGAGAAATTTCTAATTCTTCTTCTTCCAAATAATCTCCCTATAGTATTAGATCGAATAAATTAATACTCTACCACTATTAAATTGATAAAAGTATTAAAATTTAAATATGCTTACAATTGGATTAGGCGTGTCCTTCGTGCATTCTCTAATCCAATTTCCCGCACAAACTAGTGCCTCGACTGTTTTTGGTGATAAAGAGCTTCTATATGGATCGAGAACTCGACCTCCAACACTAAATGCAGACTCTGAAAATACAGTTGTTATGGGGATGCTTAAATATTATGGGCTAACTTCGATAAAAACGATACTTGATGGAATTCAATCTCCACCACTCCAAAACATCAAACTCTTTCTCCCGAACATCATTTTCACCCACATAAAGACCTTCCTCTAGGTATATAGCAAGATCTGATTTTGAAGGTTGCTTTGCATCATTTCTGACCAGCATGTCAAACATTTCTCGTCCTTTGAACCCTGATTTCTTCAAAATGTCATTAGATTTTGGAGGTAGAGCACACAAATCTTTGGCAACCGCCTCGGACCCCCGGCTGAAGCGAACGTCTCGGATGATTGAGGTTAGGTGGTGAGGCAGGACGAGGCGATACTGAGGCATTATGGATTTACTAAGTATTTTTTTAATAAAATAATTGGTTATATTTGTAGTTTCACATGTTTATAAAGGCCTAGTTGTTGAGGATACATTTATACAAGATGAATGCTTAAATTTGACCTCTTTTTTATTCATATTTACTATTAACATGTCCAATTATTTCAGTGAACTCTTAATATTATACCCTTAAACATATGAATCCGCACATCTCAGATGCATGCGAATTCGAATCCCCATATAAGAAAATTTTTGGGATGGGGCAGCATGACCTCTGTAGTCTGTATTGGTAGGGTATGGTGGCACAGGGGGACATCGGACCGTTCCTAAACAGGGTTCAACAGAACATCCTGTTAGGATTCAATCATATGATTCATATTAACATCTCAGATATATTTAATGACAGTTATAGCCAATGACTTCCCTTTTGATAAATATTTTAGTAGCCAATGATTTTCTTTTTGATTAGGTAGAAATTTAGTAGAAAAGGTTTATGGATTTGACATATCCTTTTTTCACGTTCTTTATAATCACATCATATATTACAATATTTTTTTTATGAAGCTCGTGTGGCTTCCCAAGATGGAATCCACCTCTTATTTATTAAACGGGAAAAGAAAAAGTAAAAGAAAATTGTTATACGTACCTGTCGCTACATTGTCCACACTCTACACAACGCCTTAGTGTTCCAACACATTTTGAGAGTTGAAATTACCCCCCCCCCCAAAGAGGGAACCATTCTTTGCACACCATACCAATTATATGATATAACACATATATCATATATTACAATGTTATATATTATATGTCTGTCAAATTAGATTATTTTATCAATAAATATATTTGTTATACTTTTATAGTTATTTACCGACACTTACGCCTTGACCGCCTCGAGGCTACGTCTTGCCTTGCGTCGCCTCACCTCCAAGGATAACACTTCGTTTCGCCTTTTGTTTTTCAAACCTTGAGTACACTAAGTGTAATTCATGACCATCTTGGCCCATCTTTCCCCAACGAAATCTCTACGTGATCATCTCCAGCTATTGCCTTATATCAACGGATAGTAAATGGGACCACTGCTGTAAAAGTTGGCTGATTAGTTGAGTTGGGGGGGGGGGGTAGCCGACTAGTCATAGATTTTTTTATTTTTTTTATTTTTAAAAACAAACTTATCTTAATATGCTTAATGTTATATTTAAATTCAATTACTTATTTTTTATTATGATAGTATTGAAAATGTGCAAATCTATGCAAATCTATGAGAATATATGTATAAAAATGATTTATAGTATTGAAAATGTGCAAATCTATGCAAATCTATGAGAATATATGTATAAAAATGATTTATATATTAAAATAATAAAAAAATCAAAATCGACTAAGGATCGACTAATTCTGATTTGCTCGACTGTCGATTAATCCTTAGTCAGTGGCCCCATCGATCGAGTACCGACTATCGATTTTTGCAACCTTAGGCGAGATGATATGAAGCATACATGAATAGCAGAGACAACGATCTTAACAAGCACCAAACTGCCCCCATGTAATAAGGTAGACACTTTTTAACCTGAAAGTATTGTCTCCAACTTTTCAATGATAGGCAACCGGTCAGACATCTTAAGACTACCAACTATAAGAGGAATGCCTATGTAGCAGATCACGAGAGAGCCACTCGCAGTGTCTAGTGCCGTGCGACAATCTCGCGCATCTGTGTCAAAATGACCAAACGGAGCATCAATAGACTTGCCATTATTAAGGACAATTCAGACAGTTCCCCAAAGACTCCAATGTCAACGCCATGCCTTTAACCTCCTCTTTGCCCCCTTCTATGAAGAAGATAATGCCATCCACATATTGCAACGGAGGAATAAAAATGTCATCATGCCTGACCTAGGCCCCATTCCCTATCACTTGTGCAACCATATTACCATACACGCCAAAACATCTGCTGCAATCACAAAAAACATATGAGCGAGTAAGCAACCCTCTTTAACACCTCACTGTATTTGAAAAAACCCTCCCTCATGTCCACCATTCACAAACGTAGCATAGGATGCCTTGGTGACACAACGCTTCATCCAGGAGATCCATATATGGGGGAAACCACACTTCGACATCTCACATCGCTATCCATAGGAAATGCCAGTCTGCCGTGTTATATGCTTTGGAAAAGCTAGTCTTCCAAAGCACCCCCTCGATTTTTGCTTCTTCAAATATGCAATGATCTCAGATGCCATAGCCAAATTGTTAGCAATTTGTCTTCCCAAGATGAAAGCATACTGATGTGGCGAAATGATATGATCCAAAACTTGGTTCAGATTGATAGTCAAGACCTTTGCTACAATTAGATAAATAGCATTGGAAAGGACAATCGTCTGGAAGTCATCCACTCTCTGAGATACATCCTTCTTAGGCAACAGAAAATTCAACGCTCTATTAAGTATACTAAAACCATCATTAACACCAGTAAACTCCTTAACAACATCAACCACCTCCCTTCTTACTAGCTCTCATAATTTCCAAAAGAACACTAGGAACCCATCCGGACCATGTGCACCGTCAACATTCAGGTTCTATATTGCGACCTTCACTTCCTCCTCAGGGGTTATGACCTACACCAGATGATCGGCATGCTGATCATATAAGTTGGAGGCTCTATAATCATACCATCTCTGTGGCCTGTACACATTTCTTCTCGAGAAATCATGAAAGTATTCTGCTTTAGCTTGCCTCATTTTATGGTCACCTCACCCTGCTGCCATTTACTACCATGGAACAAATCTGGTTATGACAACACCTCTCGTTGACAACTCTATAAAAGTAAGCCATGCTTGCATAGCCCTCTTTGAGCCAGGAATGTTGTAATCTTTGTTTCCACTCCGTTGTAATTTTCTTATCTTCGTCCAGAATAAATTTTTTGTGTTGCCTCTCTCTCTATGAGTTCCTCGCGTATAAGATGTTTGGTGTCCTCCAATACATCAATTCCGCCTAACTTTGTTTCAGCCTCCGCACGACAGACCCTTTTCCTCAGTCTGACCTCCTTGAATGCGCAAAGCAGTGTGCGTATAGAAATTAGCTTCTGTGTCATACATGAAGCTGCGGAGTCTGAGACCATAGTGAAAGTCCAATGGTCGGAGACCAAATCTCCAAAACTCTCCTTCTGGAGCCAAGCTCTCTCAAACCTGAAAGAACTCTGAGTAGGAGACAACTTCAAAGTCCTACCCAGAGTTGTAAGGTCAGACCTAGTACGAGTTAAAACTGATTGCACAATTTAAATGAGATCCTTTGGTGAAGTAATTAATTAAATGAGATCTCATTAAATTGTATGGTCAGACCTAGTACGAGGTAAAACCGGTTATCTTCTGACTCGTACTAGGTTGTTAACAAAAGATGTGTAATTAATTAAATCCGAATATTTAAAATAGATATACAATTTAATGAGATCTTTTGGTGAAGTAATTTGGGCTTTTGATTTTTGTTGAGTTATTATGCTAGGTTATGGATGAATGAAGTTGGATCTTATGTTTTAGGCGTATGAAACAAGATTTCATAGTGATTTTTGTTGCCAAAAGATGTGCAATTAATTAAATCTGAAAATTTAAAAATAGATTTTACAATTTAACGAGATTTTTTGATGAAGTAATTTAGGGCTTTTGATTTTTGTTGAGTTATTAAATTAGATTATGCATGAATGATGTTGGATGTCGTATTTTAAACATATGAAACATGATTTCAAGGTGATTTTTGTTACCAAAAGATGTTTATCTAATTAAATACGAAAATTTAAAAATAAATAATATAATTAATGAGATATTTTTTGGTGAAGTAATTTGGAGTTTTGATTTTTTGTTGAGTTATTAAGTTAGGTTATGGATGAATGAAGTTGTATCTTATGTTTTAGACATATGAAATATGATTTCATAGTGATTTTTGTTACCGATGATGTATAATTAATTAAATTAAAAAATTTAAAAATATATGTACAATTTAATGAGATTTTTTGGTGAAGTAATTTGAGACTTTTGATTTTTGTTGGGTTATTAAGTTAGGTTATGGATGAATGAAATTGGATTTCATGTTTTAGACATAGGAAACGTGATTTCATGGTGATTTTTGTTACAAAAGATGTAGAATTAATTAAATCCAAAAATTAAAAGATCTACAATTTAATGAGATTTTTTTTGGTGAAGTAATTTGGGTTTTTTATTTTTGTTGAGTTATTAAGTTAGGTTATGGACGAATGAAGTTGGATCTCATGTTTTAGACATAGGAAACATGATTTAATGTTGATTTTTTGTTACCAAAAAAATGTATAATTAATTTAATCCGAAAATTTAAAAATATATCTACAATTTAATGAGATTTTTTTTGGTGAAGTAATTTGGGACTTTTGATTTTGTAGAGTTATTAAGTTAGGTTATTAATGAATGAAGTTGGATCTCATGTTTTAGACATAGGAAACATGATTTCATGGTGACTTTTGTTACAAAAAAATGTGTAATTAATTAAATCTGAATATTTAAAAATAGATCTACAATCTAATGTGAATTTTTTGGTGAATTAATTGAGGCTTTTGATTTTTATTGAGTTATTGTTCTCCCCATATGTCTCGTGAATGTTTATTGTGTTTTTTTAGATTTCATATGTATACAACAAATTAACATCATGGCATACTCCGGTTTAGACTCTGATGGTTCCATGGACAGTTGAACATCGACAGTGGAGAGAATTGGTTGGAGTATGCCACCTCTCCAGATGGCAACAAAGTGAAACCACAGTACAACTTCTGTGGGAAGACGTAAGGAGGGGACATTACTAGACTGAAGTACCATTTTATTGGAAACAATAGAAATGTTGCCAAGTGCACTCGTTGTCCAAGAGACGTAAGGGAGTTGGTGAAGGCCAATATGGAGGGGAAAAAGGAGAAGGATGTGGAGAGGTCCCAGGCGAGATGAACAGTTCAAAGAATTCATGTTTGTGAAGGAGTTCAATGTCCTCCCAGATGCAGACAAAGATGACTTTGTCTACCTGGATGACATTCAGACTGCGTCGGAGGAGAGGGGCATACAGAAGGGCGACAAAAGAGTCCATGAGGAGCGGGTTTGAGAAGAGAGAGCTCAGTGGTGCATGTGACGGCTTCCCTGGTGCCAGTGGCAGTGAGAGTGGTTCAGGAGGTGCACCGGTACTATCACCCACCAAAAAACACAAGGGGAAAGGGACTAGAACCATTCTTGACGAGGAATAGGTCCATATAGTATAAGATAAGCAAGGATCCGAGGCAAAAGACGGTGAATGGGATGTTCACCAATGCACGGGAGAGAGTAGGCAAGACCATCAGCAAGCTCTTTTTTGGGGAGAGCATCCCAACCCACGTCTCTAGTTGACCTTTTATGTAGCATGCCATTGATAAGATTGTCGCAACGAGAATGGGGGTGAAGGCTCCCATTGCTAAGGAGTTGATGAACAAGTATCTTGGGCAGGAGGAGGAGATGAATAAGTATATCTTCGAGCCGAGGATGAGATAGATAGAGTACGGCGTGACACTGATGTGTGATGGCTGGACACGCTATACGAGGAAGCAGATCATCAACTTCCTCGTTTACTACAACGATAAAACCATTTTTCTTAAATCTGTCGATGCATCTGAACAGGTGAAGGACTACAAGTACCTGCTGAAGTTGATGAAGGATGCCATTAAGGACGTTGGGAAAGAGAACATTGTGCAGATTGTCACGAACAATAGCAGCAACTTCAAAAAGCAAGTGAAACACTAATGAAATCTTGCAGCTACAGCATTTTTTGGACACCGAGTGCTGCACATTGCATAGATTTAATTTTAAAAGACTTCGGCAAGAGGAAGCTTGTCGCAAAGGTGATGGAACAAACACGGTCGGTCACCATTTTCATTTACAACCATTCCAAAGTGCTGGCTTTGATGAGACGGACGTGCAATGATGAGGTGGTGAGGCCTGGCATCACATGCTTTGCAACCAATTTTATAGCATTGCAAAGCCCTCAAACAACACAGGATAATGTTTGAAGACCATGTGTGCCAAGGTGAATGGTTCGAGAACCCAGGAGCTCAGACCGGATGGAGGACGGAGGGTGGAGACAATCATCAATGATCTCCACTTCTAGGATGACGTGACGAAGTCAAGAAGATAAATGGGACTGGTTGTTTTTGCATTGCATATCGTAGATGGGGACAAGAAGCCAACTATGGGAGTGATCGACGAGGCAACGCACTGTATGAGAGAATGTTAGAGAAGCATGTGAGAGGATTAAAGCATGGTTGGACATCATAGACGGACGATGATCTAATCTTCTTCACAAGGCTGGTATGTGTTATCTATAAATCTTTTTATCCATTTTGGTAAGCACTTTAGAAGGATTAAAAATTTGAGAATTGTTCATCTCCAGTATGTTACTTGAATCCGAAGTATCAATAGAAGAACAATCTTGGTACAAATGCTGACCTTCTAGCCGTTGTACAAGTTGCGGTGGAGAAGCTCGTCAAGGACGAGAAGGCATAAACCTCGTGCACGAATGAGGTAATTTTGATTATATAACATACAGTCTATAGTCGCCTAAAGTGAGACTAAGTAACAAAATATTTATTAAGAACATTATCACTTTTTATGACTTAAAGTTTTAAATAATGTGCAGTTCAAATACTCTAGGGATGCCTTGGTTCTTTCGGTAGAATTACCACGGTTAATGGACGACGCATTACTCTTCCTGTTAAGGACTAAAACAAAAAAGTCTATTGATTGTGATGTATAACATTTTTACTATTATTGATTTATCTTTTTTTAGATTTTCTGCAGTCGAATGGTGGTTACTATATGGGATGGAAGCTCTCAACCTACGGAAAGTGACAGTGAAAGTATTGTCCCAAACCGCATCTGCCGGTGGTTGTGAGAGAAACTGAGCACATTCAACGTGATTTATTCGAACAAACGAAACAAGTTGGAATAATAGATGCTCCACGATCTTGTTTTTGTGTGCTACAACTTGAGGTTGAAGATGAAACATGCAAGGGAGAGGCATGACAAAGAGGACTACATAGACCCCATCGATCTTGCATATATTTTCAAGATGCACGATGACGATGCAGATGAAGATGTTCTGCAGAGGTGGTTGGATCCCAACGGGGATCCATTGCTTGATCAACCGGAAGGCTGCCGAATCAGAATATAAGCCAACAAATGGGAGCAGATGTGTAGAGAATACATGGCTAGATCCAGGCGAATCACGGACCCTCTTGGAGGGTTGGATCTTGATGCAATTGTGGACGACATTCTCTCCATTAGGTCGAAATCCAAATCCAAATGATGATGATGTTGTTGGTGGTCGTGGTGGATCAGGTGATGGGGAGACATATTCAGGGGGGTTAGGGTCAACAGGGAGTGGTCGTGGACCACGTGATGATACAAGATTCGAATCAGGGTGAGAATATATGGAGCGACATGGAAACATATATGAGCAGTTTGTCCAAGTCCGAGTCCAGGGCGTATGGATTACAATGCATATGGATGACGTGGCCATCGTTCTACAGATAGCTACATGGACGATTTGATATCATCTATAGGTTCGTTGAGTTGCGTAGACATTGACAACCCATACCATGGAGGAACACCAAGTCCCTTGGGCGGATATGGATCCTCATAAGATGAAAGATCATTTGACGTCTTCCCTGAATATTTTCTTGCTCCTCTACGTGGACGTCCTCCTCCTTACGCGTATTTTCCTCCATCATATGGATATGGTTGCAAGGGTATGGAGGATATAATAGATACAATTGTGAGAACTACCAAGGTAGCCAACCCGAGCAAACCCAGGGAAGCTTCTTTGGTTATGACAATTTTGGTTTCTTCCTTGAGTACTACGCCCCTCCTCCAGGTCCTCTTCCTCCGTGGAGATCTTCTCCTACTCCATTGTCGTCATTCTAAGGATCTCGAGCTAGTACTTCGTAGTCTCGTCGTTCACCTCATGATATCGGATCTAGTGATGCTTATCCTTGACTCGGAATATTCATAGGGATTGATGACCATCAATACATGCAGTATGTCATGGATTATAAAGCCATGTACTCATATATGACATGGGAAAACTATTGCGAGTTCATTGAGTACGCAACCGACTATAAGAGACAATATGACATGGGGGTCGATTTATATCCTCTGTGGAATTCTTGGTTTTAGGTCTTTTACAACATTACATTGATTTGAATATTTTCGTTTATTTTTGTAAATAGATAAAATCTTTATACCAAAGAAACATTGTCTCGTTAATCATTTGTTGGTATTTTTTGAATCAAGTGTATATTTGCAAGTTATTTCATTTGTAAGAAATTAAGTGGCATCCATTTCCAATATGATAATATCTGTAGTCATTTCCTAAAAAATTATCTATGACTAATGACTATACAATATAGTATATGAGTTCGTTCGATTGGTGGTGTGACCCGGGTTACCCCGGGGTAACCCGGTAAATCACCCCAGAAACATGGGTTGGAATTCCATTACAAATCAATGTGACATCACATCACATTCCTTATTTCAGCCCTTTTCCAACCCTTATAACCATCCAAACAGCTACTATTCATAGGAGGTCACCCCAACCCAACCCAACCCAACCTGATAACCAAACTAGCCTTATAAGTCAAGAATCAACATTAACATTGATATATTCGAAATGATCGATATATACGGTATAAGGTTCATAGATGATCGATATGTGTAATCTAAGAGAGTAAGGGTACATTTGTAAGTTATTTAGTGATCTAAGAACTTGGATGAACTGTATTTTCAATATATAGTAGGTCAACAACTAACAATATTAGTGGTATGTTCGATATGATCGATATGTGCAATATAATGATCATAGTCATTATAAATGATCTATATGTGTTATATCTAAGTGTATATTTGTAGTATTTCATATTATAAGAACTTGAGTGAAATCATTTACAATATTTATAAGTCAAGAATCAACATTAACATCGATATGACCGATATGTGCGATATCGATGTGTTATATATGGTCTATAAATGATCGATATGTGTGATATAAATGTGTATTTGTAGGTTATTTGTTGTTTTAATATCTTGGTTGATCTTAATTTCTGAAATAATGCCAAAAATTTGGCTTTTTGAGCCATTTTCGACGTTTCCATTGATATCGCCGATATATCCCGATATTTCCTTTTTCGGGCGGACCGAAACGATATCGATGTCGATACGGCCTTCTTTGTGTTTGATGCATCGATTACCTCAAGCTCCAAGTCATCAATCAATTCTACAAAATCAATGGAACCAGGGTCCTGCCCCCTCTCAATCGGGGTCTGTCTGAAGTCTGTCTGAAGATAGTAAAGAAACATTTAAGTCACCCTGCACAAGTCAATCCACACTTGGGAAGGTGCCCCGGATAGTCCTGAGATTCGACCATAAAATCAGGCGAAGAGTCTGAGCAGAGGGGCTGTAAACACAAGAAAAGCCAATTTGATTGCCCGGCTGAACGTGTTCCAATAGAACTGCAAGGGCATGAGTTCCTCTTAACTCGAATACCAAGCTGAAAATCGAGTCTTATGGGCGACAATTAAACCTCCCGCGGATCCAATAGTGTCTAACGATTTGTACTCATTCAGAAAGTCAATACTCAAAGACCTCCAGAGGGTAGTTGTACATGAGGAGAGCATAGTTTCCTGCAGCAACATCGCATCACAACCCCAATCATTTAACAAAGATCTCATGGATCTCCATTTATCCAGGTCACCCAAACCGCTCACATTCCACATTAAAACCTTCACTAAGGTCCAGTGGATGGTCTCGCAGTTTGACCACACCAGCTACTGCTGCAACTTGTGTTTTTTGCTCGGAAAGCACAACGACCCCCTTGTTCACCGTCTTCGAATGCTTCCATTTCCTATAACGCTTTCTGTTACCACTATTCAAATCCGCAACAGAGGAGCCATATGATGAATCCAGAGCATTAGACCCATTCGCAGCAGTCAGTAGAGGAAAGGAGGCGAAGGGGCTTGCTCCACAGCTACCTTCATATCATGGACAACACGATCTAGCACAACGAAGGTTTCAAGATGATCTACTGGAGTTTCCGCTTGGCATGGGAGGTTAGCATCATCCCCAGATTGGGTCATCAAAAGATCCATACTTGTCCCTGCAACTTCATAGGCCTTAAGAGGCGTGGAAGGAGGTTTTGAAGGAACGAGGTCACCCACCACTGCTATTTGCGGTGAAAACATTCGCATCCGGAGCTTTGCTTGTGTTCAGTCTATGCGACTAAGGCAGAGGCTCCGAAGTCTCTGATTGGGAGACCGCTTTGCTCGATGGCCGTTGTGCTCCTTCCCTATCCTTTTTGGTGGTCCTCCTACATTCCTTCACCCTGCTTCGCACCTCCCAACGAAGGCGCTCTCTTTGTTGCCGAGCACTCTCTATCTTAATTCTCGAGGTGCAACCAGAAAAAAGGGAGGGTTGGGAGAATGCTATGTCATGGGCAAGAGGGATGTCGATTGTCGAGAAGGCGGTATGGGACGGGGTTGTGGAGTAGAGGAGAATATGGACAGTTGGGAGGCCGTTCGGTGTTGACACTGTCCCCTAAATGTTAATGGTGGACTCTCGTGATAGAGGACTTGCTGAAGTTTGAGTTGTTTGTCATATTAAGGGTTATTTGCAATTTTAAGGCTAGGGTCTTGTTGAAGTCGATTATTGCATTTTTTATGTTAAAAGTCTTATGAAATTTATGCCATATGTAATTATCAGAGCAGTTAAACTTTGGAGCATCATTTACATTTTTAGATTTAAGATGAATTCACGGGGATCAAATTCCCGGTTCCTTCTTTCTAGTTTCTATTAGAAATTAGAGCTAGATGCAATATTACTGAACTAAATAACAAGGCAACCACTTTCCCTCTCTCTGATTTATCATTAAAAAATATTTAGCAGCAGAAGAAGAATCAATCCTTGCTTGTAACTTATGAACTATATTTTTTACTGTTCCTCTCTTTTATGTATATAAGCTCTTATTTTTGGATGAATAGAATCAATGAATATTGTTCTTTAGTATCACTTGCTCCTTTATAGGTTGCTAAGCGCTTGGAGAAATTCAAGACAACAATTTTCACGCAAATGAGCCAGCTTGCCATTAAGCACGGAGCTGTAAACCTTGGCCAGGGGTTCCCTAATTTCGATGGTCCAGAGTTTGTAAAAGAGGCTGCTATTGATGCTATTAAAGAGGGGAAAAACCAATATGCCAGGGGATATGGTGTTCCTGACCTTAACAGTGCTATAGCTGAGAGGTTTAGAAAGGACACCGGCCTGGAGGTAGATCCTGAAAAAGAAGTTACTGTTACCTCAGGATGCACTGAAGCTATAGCAGCCACAATGTTGGGTTTGATTAATCCTGGGGACGAGGTCATAGTCTTTGCCCCTTTTTATGACTCATATGAAGCTACTCTATCAATGGCCGGGGCCAAAATTAAGTCCATAACATTGCGCCCTCCAGATTTTTCCGTTCCGATTGATGAACTTAAGTCTGCATTTTCCAGTAAAACTCGTGCTGTATTGATAAATACACCTCATAATCCTACTGGGAAGATGTTCACTAGAGAAGAGCTTGAAGTGATTGCTGCCCTCTGCATTGAAAATGATGCACTGGCATTCACAGATGAAGTCTACGATAAGCTAGCATTCGATGCCGACCACATTTCCATCGCATCGCTCCCTGGCATGTTTGAGAGGACGGTAACTATGAATTCTCTTGGGAAGACATTTTCCTTGACGGGTTGGAAAATTGGATGGGCAATAGCTCCGGCACATTTGACTTGGGGATTTAGGCAGGCTCATTCCTTCCTCACCTTTGCTACGTCAACTCCAATGCAACATGCAGCTTCGGTGGCTCTTCGGGCTCCGGATACATATTTTCAGGAATTGAAGCAGGACTACATGGCTAAAAGAGCTATTCTTGTGGATGGATTAAAGGCTGTTGGTTTCAATGTTTATCCATCAAGTGGCACCTACTTTGTTGTGGTCGATCATACTCCTTTCGGGTTTGAAACTGATATTGAATTTTGTGAGTACCTGATTCAGGAAGTAGGCGTTGTTGCGATTCCAACTAGCGTCTTCTACTTGAACCCAGAAGAGGGCAAGAACATGGTAAGGTTCACCTTCTGTAAAGATGAAGGAACTTTGAGGGCTGCAGTTGAAAGGATGAAAGAAAAGCTTCATAAGAAAAACTAGGACTTCTCATTGAGTGGCGATGGCGTGCCTGGTGGGTGGGAATCACTGAACTACTGGATGATCCTCGTCAGATGAAAGAAAGTTCTGAGCATGAGATCACTGCTGATCATTGATAGTGGAGGTAGTGGAAGCGTGAAGGGAAAATATTAAATCTTGATAATTTTACTGGTTCCCTTGGAGTGTTTGATGCACTAGTTCACTTCAACTTGTCATAATCGCTGGATGCTTCTTAACTCCAGAGTTTCTCTGCATCTTACTCAACATGAATCGTTTAGGTTTTATCTTTATATGATGCTATGAAATTTCTGTTAACATTTCTGCCTTCTGAGGGCTCTTAGAGTAGTTGACTTCAGCTAGGATATATTTTCTGATCCCTTACGCAAGTTTATGGTCTCATCACCAAGACAGATTATTGTCATGTTTTCAGGTTTCTGTGGGGTTCTTTTCGTATCTAATTCAAATAAGTGATTAATGAAGACCATGTAATTCATGCATGATACTTCTTCAAGAACAATGATACTGCTATTTGAGAAATGCAGCAAGAAGATGAAACAAAGCAAACAAGTAAAAATGAAGCAGCATCTACATTATGAACTTGGTACTGTGAAAAAATGATGTTAATTGAAATTTTACTGTAGCTCGCATTTGACACTACCTGAATTCAAAGGTTTCACTTCATTTATTATACTGCATATTGGCTGGGTAATTTAAATCACACTTCCAGCATATATTCATGGATGCATATGGACATACATGCTACAGTGATGGTACGTTTCCATAAGCATCCTCCACCTCTTCGAATTCTCGGTAACACCTTACGAAACCATTTCCTGAATTCAATTGGAAGAGTGATTCTCACCTGAAATCAACATCAATTGCAGATGACATTTTTGTAGTTTCAGATGCTATTTTGGATGCCTAGCAGCATTATGGTATGCACGACTGATAGATTGATCATCATGAAGTATTGCCAGAGAGAAATGAAAATGGATATGTACATGTACATCCTTATAAAAGTTGTCTGTCTTACATTGTGTGTCCTTGCTGTCAAAGTCTGTCAGTCAAACCATTAAGTTTGATTGCAACTATGGTCTTTAGAAACAAGATTATGTTTTTTTCTCTTTCTCCTCCCTCCATGGTACCATTCTTCTTTCTACTCTCTTTTATGGTACCTCTCTCCAGCTCTGCTTCGAATATTCCTCCGCGGTCCCGTCCATGCTGCCAATGAGGACGGCTGTCATGAAAGCCACCTGTTGACGACAAAGAGTTTGAAGAGGTTGTAGATGTTGGTACTTGAAGAATTTGAAGGTGCTGTGGCACAGTAAAAGTAATGGCATTTCATCACCCCAATGGATGTATACCCTAGTGTTCCCCTTTTAATCTGAACACTCTCTGACTAATCAGCTTTAGACACATAACAGGTGTTCGAAGATATAACCTATGTTGGCAGAATGCCCACTGCTGCTCTTAACTTCTTATAACATATGGAAAAAAGGCTTCTAAATTCAAAAAGGAATCCAAAAAATGTACTCATCCTATGTGACTGTTGATGTGGACTGCCATCCTGCAGCCATGGTTACATTTTAGTGCATGATTTATTTGGTACCTTTGCAACTTTTGATGAACCATCATTGTAATCTTGGCCATTTCTTGAATATGGAAGGGTTTGCTTCATACAACTATTAGTCTTGCTGCGTTTCGACATGGTTTGGATGTTATCATGCATTTTTTAGTTTGTAACTTGCATTATTGTCGGATAAACCGTGACTATTAGTTAGGGAAATTGGAGGTTTGTTTCTGTGTTGCATCATTCTTGTTTGCTTTTCATTTTTTTGGCTTTTATATTGTTTTTGCTTTTGATTTTGAAATATACTACTGCAGTAGTTGTTTTGATACAGCATATTCCATTATATCATACAAGAATTGTTATTATTCCATTTCATCATTCAAGAAATGCTATTTTTGTCCATCCAACTATATTATTAATCTGTCCTATCAAGCAGTTCTTCCATTGGAGCATACCAATGCACACCTACTTGTTATTTCTTTAGGTACCCTGCTGTATTTTTTAAGGAACATGTTATAAAATGGAAGGAGGATATTGCTATGTTTTCTTGTCAGTTGTGGATTTCCATAACTTTCAAGCATGCTACCGTATTTCTTAAAGGCAACACCTGATATTCTTTGGGATAGTCCTTATACTTTAGAGCAGGTTCAAAGACCTGCCATTATTGTAGGCTACTTGCTATTTTTTTGGGAGTACTGCATTATTTTTTATGGAAAATAAGAACATTCTCTTTGTCAACTCAGTCCTTCGGAGCACTGCAATTGCATCTAGTTCAAACATGTTAATAATTGACTCTCTTAATCAAAGGAAACTAAATCCAAACAATAAGAACCCCCTTGATATCTTATGTAATATGCGTTTTGTAAACTATGCCTTTGAATGTTATCAAGTGTTATTTCAAGGAAATATTGGATTGATAGTGTTCACACTTTACAGATACCATAGTCAATAGATTCGCCTTGATGCAATGATTTCATTGAAACTTGTTGTGTTTATATCAGAGACCGTCTTGTATAAAAATGGACTTTCAAAAGGTTCTCTGAATTGTGTAACACCTCACAATATAGTACCACATCTAGTAATCTAGAATTTTGGTAGTACCTTATAAGTAGTAGAAGCCACTACTTGCATAGTGCCCATAATGTTATAGATTTATACTCATTAGCCATAATCACATCATTAAGACTAATTAAGCATGATTAGTGCTAATTACCGTCGTTAGTGATAATTAAGCGTCATTAGCAAAAGTGGACACATGGAGAGGAAATCATGGGACACGAGTCGTTATATAGTCAGGACAAGTGTCAAAACCTCATTAGTGCCATGTGTCATCATACTAAGACTAACACATGTCATGGTGTAGTCTCTTTCTTGGGCAACAAGTTATCTCGTGTAGAAGCCAAACCACTTGCGTGGGCAGCAAGTTATCTCGTGGATAAGCCAAACCTTGCTTGGGCAACAAGTTATCTCATGGATAAACCGAACCTATTACTTGGGCAACAAGGCTTCTCATGAATAAGACATGTGGCATGCCATGTGTCGTCATACATGGAAGAGAGGCAACATGTGGCTTAAAGGCTCCCTTACATGTTGACACATGTCACACATGTAAAGGGGGTGGAGGCCTATAAATACCCAAGGCCTCCCCATTCCATTTCATTCATCCCACGCCCATCTCTCCACCTTAGAGCCACAAGGCCGCCGAGGTTGCGGGAGGAGCACGAGAGGAACCGCGACGAAGCCCTGTCAGTGATCGAGAGCGTTTTTAAAGCCGTAACGAAGTTCTGTCCGCACCAAGCCGTAGTATTCAATATAAGACGGCTATACACTAAAGAAACGTTTTCGACCCAAGTTAGACAACAATCAGGTGAGGGATTCTCAAGCGCTATTTTAAAGCACTAGTCTTTCGCTTTTATGCATGTTTATGATAACAAGTGTGAAATCGTGTTTTCTAGAGCTTTTGCGAAGGAATTTCAAGTATCATACGGTTGAGATGAAATCAGAGATTTAGATTGTATTTCAGACGTTGTTTCACGAATTTTATCATAATAACACGTTTTTAAGCATTTTGTTCTTGATGGAACATGATACATAAGTTTCACTACTTAGATATGAGTTTTTATGCGAAAAAGTATGTTTTGCACGGTTACTATGCATTATGGATCGATTTTCAAGTTCTTAATAAGTTCTAGTTGTCAGAATATGTATGTTATGTCAAGAGTGTTTTAAGTTCATGAATTAGTTGTTATGAGCATGAAATAGCAAGTTTACGATTTATTAGTGGCAAGAAAAGAATCAGAATAAGAAGATAAGCACCACAGTAGCTCTTTTATACAAATCATGAACTAACCATTAGATATGGTGATGTCATTAGATATGACCCTAAAACCGCCATTAGATATGGCAAACCATTAGATATGGTATCAAGAGGACTTTGGTCCGCATTCTGTATACATATAGGCTTTGGGCCGTATGCAGGGTGTTTTTGGTCTTTGGGACCGTCTGCGCGTATGACTTAGCTTTGTTTCAGCGTTCATGATCCGATAACTTAGCCACAGTGGTGATTAGTACAAACAGCTTGACAGTGATAATTATGTTTCAGTTTATCTTCTTTTGAAGTGATTTTAGTGTTCGGTTGCAAATCTAGCATGTTGTTATATGTTTACTGTCATAAAGTCTCTTTTTAAAGATATTTCAAAGTTATCAGCATAAATTTTGGCATACTGCTCATATTTCAACTTTTAGTTATATGTAAAAAGCTTGAGATCCTTTCACTGGGTCTAAGCTCATAAATGGGTTTAGACTCATCCCGTTATATTATATTATATACAGATCAGCAGAATCACGAATAGCAGGTGAAAGGACCACGGATACACTTGGAGGAGGTGTCTTTTGCTTTTCGTTGTTTTCACACTGTCTGTGTTATTTTGTAAGAAGTTGTAATAGATAGAACTTGTGTAATACACTTCTTGGTGTTGTGAACTTGAAATACAAAGGTTTTAAATTTTATGAGATTGCCACATGTTTACTTGAGGAAAAAGAAGAGGAAAGATCTCTGTCGCGGCACGTTCCGGTTAGCGGGATGGGTCGTGACATCTTAAGCTGATCGGTACTTATATTTGTATTATCCGTATATTCTTAGATGGATATGTTTGTATCAATGTGGAGGAATTAACAAAGACTGAAGAAGAGTATGTCATTAGACATGAACATTAGAGTAAACGTTGAAAGGAATGGAATCTTGAATCCTGTAGGAGTACTTAGGAATGAGAATTCCCATGTAAGGTGGAATTAGATATCAGTTGTAGTCATAATTCCTATGTGATTATGCTGCAACTAGCATAGGAATGGAAACAACAAAAGAATGGTGACTCCATTCTTCCCTTTATCCCTGCCTAACAAGCCTAAATATTAGTCGAAGCAACTAATTGCCTACGCAATATTTGTTTTAGGTATGTTGGCTTTTGTCACTCTCAGTTTCCACTTACCTGTATATCTTATAGAGATATTGCATATACATATATTGCATATACATCCAAAAATGTACATAAAAGCCTACCTAATCCCATGTGATTATTGATGCGGTAGTCATGTGGAGATAAAAACGCTCTCGTTGTTTCGTTGCTGTTACAAGTGTTAGAAAGAGCAGAATTATCCTACTCGATACTATCCCACTCTAGAGAAAAATAGTAAGGGAGGAATGGTGAAATAAAGAGAAATGGTAAGTATTTAACAAGAAAGATATAAATAATATGAATGAACAATAAGCCATGGTATAAAAATGTGACATGTTCAAATCCCTACTATACATACATGCACACACACACACGAGGTTCAAATCCCATACTATAAATATACACTAAATTTCAAGCTTATGCTATAAACATAGAAAGTTCGAATCTATTTTATAAATATATAGCATGTTGCAAACCCATGTTATAAACATGTAGCATGTTTAACACTATTCTATATATATATATATATATATATATATATATATATATATATATAGTAGGTTCATACAATATATGCTATGACTATATGGCATGTTCCAATCTTCATTACAAATATATAACAAGTTGGCACTAAATATATCTAACATGTTCAAACCAATGCTATAAAATCAAGAGCATGATATATATATTTATAGTAAGGTTTGAACATGCTATAGAAGAGATGTTGTTGATAGTGGTGTCTATGAGTAGAGGAAAGAAATCTATATGTTAGTCAACATTTTTTTAAAAAAATGAGAGTTAGCGATCCTATTTGAACAACCATGTAGTAGGATGATATAAAATCAGTGGTAATGATGTTGCCCTTCCATTTTTTTGATGTATGACAAATGGTCCAGCTCATGCTCACACACACGCACACACACTCTCTCTCTGTATCTCTTTCTCTCTCTTCGGGGTTTTCACTTTATCCCTAGAAGAAATCTTTCTCCCTTTTTTATTTTGATTTGGAATCAAATATTCCTTGTGTCACAATAATCCTTAGTTTGATCCTTAGAAAAAAAGATAAGTTTCATAATATTAAAGTACAAATCTCGCATAATAGTTGTTACCCTCTTCATTTTGCGATATTTTGTAAAATACGTACGCCTGATACAAAGATGATAAATCATGATAAGGATTTAAATTCTTACTACCACTATTAAATATAGTCTTTTTTTATAGTCACAATAAAATGGAATCTTATTTTTATTTGCTTCATTAGTATCAATCCATTCTTAATTAATTTTATTGTTAAAATTAGAATTTTCCATTTTTAAGATTGGATTTCTTCTCCATCTTAGGTGAATAAAAATAAGGGGTTTTTACATAGTTAACTACTTACGGTGCATAAATGCTCCTACAAACTCTTTATTTACAAAATAATCCATTTCATCTTCTTTATTTTACAAAAATATCTTGTTTGACAAAGCGATCAAGTTGGATATAACTTTGTTGTTTCTAAAAAATGAATATTTTAATGAAATCCTATTTGTATTTCTTATCATGATCTCTTTTGGTTCTTCCCTCCTTGCCTCACTTTGTCTCCAACAGCCACCTCGATGGTGACCTTCCCCTTACCTTCCTGTGTTCTTATAACGATGGCTTATGACCATTGCTCTCTTGACAAAAATCCCTCAATGGTTGTAAACCTACCTCCATTATGAGTTCGTTATATGGTCCTCTCACAAACCTCTAACATATCACCACCACAAACTTATTAGAACCCATACATCATATTGCTACAAGTTTATCATTAAACCCACCTCAATCTGGAATAGACAAGGTCAAAGTGCGAGCCATGATGACCGGTCTGAGGTCTAGAACCCCCTATCCATGAGCATGCCAAGCCATGCCTGCTCATTCACGCATATCTTTGCACAAGCCCTATCCAAGGACGGGCTGAGCAGGCCTCTGGCCCACTGGCCAGGTCTAATCCATAACTACATGACTTATTGGATCCCCTTCCCACTTACCTTGTGAGATGTCAAACACTCGAGCTCAGACCAATACCCAATGATGAGCATTGTGCACATGATATCGCATTAGCCAACACTTGAAAAAGCACGCATGATAATAGTTAGAGAAGCAAGCATGGAAAATTACATTTAATAAAAAAGTAAACGATCAAACATTCCTTTTCCTAAAAGTATATAAGAGAGCTTGCATGTCAAGTGAAATTTGTATTAATTCATATGATTATTACAAGGAGTCAAGGTATAAGTGTTTTGTACACCAAGGTACACCTCAAGTTACAAGTGTTTTGTACAGCAAGGTACACCATCATCCAAAAGCTTGCCAAGTGAGAGAGTGGATTGCCCAATCAACCCTGCTTGTAACCTGATGAAAAACCAAAAAAAAGTTAGAAAGAGCAAACCGGCAACGTGAACAAAAAGAAATGGATACAATATAACTTAATCACTTCGGTTGAACTGGCTAACTTCTGTTTTATTCTTTCCATGTTTAATATAGCAAGCAGTAAACCATTTTTTCTCATTATTTCTCTTGTATTCTATGCCACACGCATTGATCGGGCATTTAGCATTATCATTCTAGTCCCACTAGAGGAACCAAATCCAGATCAAGTGGGATTAAAGAAGAAGTAACTTAGTACCTCAAAGGGGCACATTGGTGTAATGGGCTCCATCATGAACACACACTATTCACTGTGTAGTGTACTCTTTCATGCATGCACTTCCAATGACGATCATGGTAGAATCCATAATGGCCAAACTTAGATAAGTCTAGGAACTTCTCTACCGGTCTCTCAGACCATGATGTTTGCACCTATATTTCTTAGTGTATTAGGTTAGAGCTCCCATGTCTTGAGACATTTTAGGTATGGTCTTGACTTTCTGGCCAAGTTTTCACATAGGTTGCATAAATTACAGAGTTACCCGATAAGAGATAGCCATTTAATATATCAGACGCTTGGAATGAGTCTCAGTTGATCATACACTTCGCTTAGTTGAATTATTCTTGTAGCTTAATTCTCTCAAAGTATACATTACTTTTAATTTGATCTGTATGATTGGCACAAGAAGGGGAATGTATTTTGAAACTAAGGAGCAAATAAATAATTATTAAACCATAATTGGATAGTGATTTTTTGTGGTGACTCTTTCGAGCAAAAGCCACCATCTAGAATATATCATTATAGGATTCTTTATCCGCTCGCAATTCATGCTACTTCAATTGAGGATAACATACCTCATGGTTAATGTACCCTTCTCGAAAATGCCCAAAAAAGATTTTGTCTCTTCCAGACAAGTGAACCCACAAATTGTATAACTAAGTACAAGAATGTTAAAAGAAGTTTTTTCAATTAAAAATAATGCACACACAACTTAGAGAGCTTGTCTAGATTTCAACAATTTTCCAATAAAGAGATGAATGCTTTTGGAGCTTGAGTTTGACTAAGCACATAACAAATGAAAAATGTTGAGCTCTCAAATACTTTTGATGAATAAGAATGTATTTGTCGTATCTCGTGTCTTGCAAACAAAACTCACATGACCGATTTATAGGTTTATCATGGCTTATTAGTTGTTATGAGTAGGATTAAGTAGGATTAAACATGTAATGGATAGAATATTTACATAAAGTCAAATAAAAAGTAGTGGGCTCAAAAAAAATTCTGATTGAAAATAAAATAGTCACTTTTGAGTTGGTCTACTGAATCAATAGACATAAATTGTATAATTTCACTAAGAAATAGAGTGGTTGTTTGAGAATGTGGTTAGTTGATAGAAGGACAATTAGTTAACTGAAAGTATAAGGTAGTTAGCTCGGACCAACTTCCAAAAAGTTTGATTTTCACTGACTAAAAAATTAGTCAGCGGAGACAAAAATAGTCCATTGAAGATTGAAAACTAGCCAGGTGGAAATAAGTTTTTGATGGAATTAAGGCAATTGAAAAGGTTGGTGATTGATAATTCATGTCTCACTTTAGCTTGATCATCCTTAGCTTGTTTTTTAAATTCAATCTTGTAACCTAAACATACAAAAGTAAGTTCTATTCACTTAAAGCAATGCAATTCCTACACTAGAACTCTAATTGATGTAAAGTTGGATCTCTCAGTCACATTGTGATCTCACGAGAGCCCCTTAGGGAACTCCCGAAATGAGGGTACATATTGTAACTTTCTCGTACTTTCCCCTACCTCGCCTGCCTCTCATTGATTCCATTGTTTCCTTTTCGATTGCTTGATCTCTCTTCCGCCAAGTCTCGTACCTTTCGTAGGATCTTTGACGGCTCATATTACTCCTCTCCCCCACCCTTGACTCAGCAACTAGCTCGTTCAAACCAAATGTTTCAAGTCTCCCGCAATGAGCCTATGAGACCATTGATCTCTTAAGGCATCCTTTTCCTTTGAGCTTCTTGATAGTTTGGCAAAGCCTTTAACAAACTGTGAGTTAGTAAATAGAGGGAAGAGGTGGCAAGAAATTCGTTGATCTTGCGACGAGAGGAAGGAGATGGCTTCGATGACAAGCATATCCAATTATGCGCAGGATGGGGATGGTCATGTACATCAGAGAAGGATTAAACAGTAAAAGAACCATTCAAAAAACTCTTTTTTACACTGCAAACCAATGGTAAACTGTAGGGATGCCAAACGATTACATATATATGCATATCCGATCCGTCACCATATCCGTTTTACATAGATTTTGACATCCGTATCCGTATCCGTTTTAAAATGGCTACGGATATGTATATCATTTTGATGTCTGCAAAAATCCGTATTCGTATATTCGTTTTCGTATATAAATACAGTCATTCATTTATTTTTAATCCTATATAAAATAATTCTATACCTTCTTTTATCATATTTGTATAATTTTATGATACAAACACATTTAGTAAATTTATATAATATATTTTCCATGCAATTCGTATATATTTAAGTCAATTCTATAAAGTATTTCTAACATTACTCATATGCGATCAGTATTCATTTTACATCCGTATCTATTTTTTAAAGATATGGTAAGATCATTTGAATATACGTCAATATCCCTATCCGCATCTGTATTCATTTTCAAAAATGAATAATGATACAGTAATACCTATATCCGCATGTGTATCTGTCCATTTGCATCTCTGGTAAAGTGGCTTTGAGTGATAATTTCGCAAGAAAAGGAGCTTAACATTGCTATTTTGTAAATATAAAGTAGAGGTCAGAATTTTTTGCAATATGGTCCAAATATCCCCCAAACTTTGTGGAGACAATTCCTGAGAAATTTATATAAACCCTACGCGCGACGCTGTCCTCCCTACACTCGCCACTCGCTCTACACCACCTCCCCTGTTGTTTAGCTCCAAAGCTCGAGAAGATGGCGTCTGCTGCGACGACGAGGTTGGTGAGGCGATCGCTTGGGGCATCGGGATCGATCGCCTGCCGGAATCGAGGGTTTGAGTCTGTGGTGGCGGGGAGCGACATCGTGTCGTTGGCTCCGGGCGTCTTCCTCCGGATGGCCCGCTCTTGGGAGGAGACCGTCTCCTCCAAAGTCTCCACCTCCCCCCTTTCTGACATCTTCAAGGTCCTCTCCATTCGATTCCACGAAAAAAACATGAACTTTCGTGTTCTCGAATAAGGATTTGTTTGTTTGGTTGATATTTTCTTTTGTTTCGGTTGGCAAGGATTTTTGTCATCTTCGGGCTACTGGTCAGAACTCTTTCTTTGCCGCTTCCACGGTCTCTTTTTTTTTGTTTTGATTTTGATTGTGAAGCTAATTCTGTATTCGATCATATGGAAAGTTAGGGTTTTGTTGCCGACATTGCTGGGCAAATTTTTGGGCTTTACACACTTAACGATCATACATGAACCGGACTTTAGATGGCAGATAATGAGAAAAGGAAATGTGATGTTTTATGTGGTCATATGGTGTCGATACGATATATTGGTGATATATTGTCGGAATTTCGCCTATTTTGACGCACAATTGTGAAGCCGGGACCGAAAAAACACGAGGACATTGACAATATTGCCATCATGTCGATACCATCATGATAGTTCGATCGAGTTGTTTTTTATTCCCATACATGTAAGTCAATTTTTAGTTTAACGGGGCATGGAATGACGAGTAATGAGTTGGGAGGAGATGATGGAAATGGATCTGATAAAAGACACGCAAGTAGAAACTGACTGAGAATAGAAAACACGTAAAAATTGCACAATATAAGGATTGTAGCGGCTCAACAATGCGAGTGATTATTGATTGTGCCTTTTCTTCTCCTTAGCACAATTTACAATTTTCTCATTAACAACCATTGCGTTGTTCTCATCCACTAAAACATTGATTATGCCTTCTTGCTCCAACAACTTTGCACTCTCGAGTGTCTTTGGTCTCTCTTTGTCCAATGTTGTCCATATGTCAGGTTGCTTAATATGGGTCTTTGACATGTTAAACCTGTTACTACTAGTGAACTTCTCAATCTTTATATTGTAGGTCATCATCTCCTCCTTGCTTCAGAGGAGTGTGACAATCTTGACACCAATGTGTTGAACTGTAATGGAAGTAGGACACATATCAAAAACACATACACGAAATTATGAAAACAACCGCAAGACATGATTTACAAGGTTCATTACTAGTTGGGCTATGTTCTTGACGGTGACAATAGTGGATCTCATTGAAGTAAAAGTTGGCCGACTAGGCTGACTAGTTGGTTCGACTAGTCGAGTCGGGGGAGGGGGGGGGGTAGCCAACTTAACTAGGACTAGTCGATCATTAGTCGGTCAACCCAACTAATCAGACCGACTACTCGACCGACTTTTATATAGAGCTTTTTTATTTTTTTTTAAATTATTTGCTTTTTAAAGCCAAATGTGCTTGATGTTATATTTAAAGTCAATTATTCCTTTTGTTTCATTATGATAATATAAAAAATGTACAAATCTATGCAAATATACAAGAATATATGTATAAAAATGATTTATATATTTAAAATAGTTAAAAATTTCAAAATCGACTTATGACCAACTAAATCCGAGTAGTTACCTGACTGCCAATTAATCCTTAGTCAGTGACCACGTCGATCGAGTATCGACTATCGATTTCTGTAACCTTGGTGGATCTCTCTTTATACGGTGGAAGGACTATAATGCAAACGATGATTCAAAACACTAATTGTATGGGGGTTTATATAGCATCCTTTATAGATGGATCCCTTAATCCCAACAATATTAGATGGATTCCTAAGAAATTAAGATCCTAATGGATTATATAATCACAAAACAAATGGAATCCAAATGGATTGTCGATCAACTATGAATCTATTAGGATTATGATCAATCGGAATCCGAATAGTATCTCACTTCAAATAGGATATGGAGATCCTTAATTAATTAGAATTTAAGGCATTTTGACAATATCTACATTGAATTGAAACACTACACTGTCACCTTCACCTCCATGGGGCTATGCCAATCGACGTTAAGCAAGTCCGAGCATGTTTGAACTTGCTTTTGAGAACTATCTTGATGAACATAACATCTTGATTATCTTTTGTGTTTTCCTTCTTTACCTTGACCTTCTTAGAATAGATGTAGTGATACATGATATCAACATGCCCCGATCCCCCGTAATGCACTTGATTTTTGGCTAGGCATATTACATTAAGCCTATCACAATATATGATAATTTGATCATATTATAGATTGAGATCTCCAGACAAGATTTTTGACCATATGTATTGCTTTTCAGCTTTTGTTGATGTTACATTTTACCAATATGGTAGATAAATTCCTGAAAGTTATAAGATAGCTTCGCAGTTGATAATTTCCCAAGATAACAACATAACATGTCTTTGATCTCCTCCCATTAATATTTACGACATAGTTTTTTTTTGAATATTTTGCAACTTAACATTCTTAATCATTTTCATGCATGATGCTTGTTGGGAGAAAAAGACAGTATGTTTATTCTAGGAACCCTAGGCTCTCTTATATAGAAGAGAGTCTTATGGGTAAATTACATAAGATAGACATGAGATAAATAAAATAACAGAAACGGTACATCAGAACATAGAAATATCTCTACACTCCCCCTCAAGATGGAGCATAGATATCGATCATGCTCAGCTCGGATGAACACTTTTGAAATGGTGCCCTGAGTAATGCCTTAGTAAAGATATCTACTGTTTGTTCTCCTGAACTGACATGAGAATAGAAATCAAATCCTTCTGGATCATATCTATAGTATAATGGCAATCCACCTCAATATGGTTGGTTCTTTCATAGAATGCAGGACTATCTGCAATGAATAGAGCAACCTGATTATCACACTGTAGCTGCATGGGCAGATGTACGTCTATGTGTAGATCTGCTAACACTGCTCGCACCCACATCATTTCTGTGCTTGCTTGAGCCATAGACCTGTATTCTGATTCAACACTTGATCTAGCTACCATCGTTTGCTTCTTGCTTCTCTAAGACATAAGAGAATTGCCCACAAACACAGCAAAGTCTGAAGTAGACTTTCTGTCCTTGGGGCATCCTGCATAGTCTGCATCCGCACATGCAGACACAGAAATAGTTGCTTCCTTCCTAAATAATAATCCTGCACCTAGAGAAGGTTTTAAATATCTCAAAATCATGTATATATCATCTATATAAACCTGTCGGGGCTGCTCCATGAACTGACTCGCCCGACTCACTGCAAAGGAGATATCAGGTCTAATAATAGTGATATAGAGGACCTTTCCAACCATCTCTCTATATCTTCTTCTGTCAACCTCCTTGATGAATCTACGATTCATCATCTCAATATCTTGATCTTAGCAAAATCCCTGAGTAACGTCTCTCAAATAAATGTATATAAAATCAATAAATTAACAAAATGACTCTTATAAATAAAACACACTAATTATTGTATATTAGATTGTACAAAATAAATTAACAATAAAAGGCCGCAAAATCAATGAATATTTCACCTGTAAATAACCTAAAACTTCATGTATTTTAATAATTTTATTTCAACTCCTTTTTGGCTAATTCTTTCTTTAACTTGTTCATAAAAATGTATATAAAATTACAAAAATACAAAACAAATTTCACCTCAAATAAATGCTCCTAGTTACCAAAGAGAAAAAGTCGTAAAGTCCAACTTCCCGGCCAAATTCCCGCTCCGTATGAACTCCAAATCCACAAATCACTTTTTAAGTTCAAGTTAGAAAATTATCTATCCAATGAAAGTGGTTTCATTAAAATCGGAGCTCGTTTGCAAAATTTGGGTTTTGGGACCTTGATGTATATTGTACATAATGTAAATACTAATTCTTTCTTTATTATTTATTTTTTTTTAATTACTACAAAAATTTTGATTATAGTATTTTATTGTATTTTTCTGTAATATCTCTTATTAAAAAGACAAAAAATATAAATTAGAAAACAACAACAACAACAACAAAGCCTTTTCCCACAATTAAGTAGGGTCGGCTACATGGATTCTTCGCCTCCATTCAGATCTATCTTAGGTCAATCTCGGACTTATATCCAAAAAACTAAGATCCCTTCGTATAGTCTCTTTCAACACTTCTTGGGCTGTCCTCGCCCTTTCTTAGCCGGCTCAACATCCCACCACTCGCATCTCCTAACCGGTGCATCAGTTGACCTTCTTTGCAAATGACCAATCCATCTTAAGCGATTTTCTCACATCTTATCCTCGATCGGAGCTACACCAACTTTCTTACTGATTGCATCATTCCGAATCCGATCTTTACGTGTATGTCCACACATCCATCTTAGCATTTTCATTTCTGCTACAGCCATTCTCTGCACATGTCTATGGTTCACAGGCCAACATTCAGAACCATAAAGAATAACAGGTCTCACGGCTGCTTTGTAAAACTTTCCTTTAATGTTTAAAGGAATTTTCTTATCACATAGAACAGCGGAGGCTCCTCTCCACTTTAGCCAGCCTGCATTTATTCTATTAGTAACATCTCCATCAATTTCCCCATCATGTTGCAAAATAGATCCCAGATATCTAAAAGAATCTCTCTTCTGAATGTTATCGTCACCAATCTTCACCTCGATTCCTTCACCATTGCTTCTATCAAAGGTACATTCCATATATTCCGTCTTAGCCCTACTTATACGAAAACCTTTAGTCTCCAATTCATGTCTCCTAACCTCAAGGTTCTCATTTACTCCATCTCTAGTCTCGTCAATCAACACAATATCATCAGCAAATAACATACACCAAGGTAACTCATCTTGAATGTGACTTGTCAACTCGTCCATAATCAAAGTAAAAGAAATGGACTCAAAGCTGAACCTTGATGTAAACCAATGTTGATATCAAAATAGTTGGTCTTCCCCGTCGGAGTCCTTACACAAGATAAAGCCCTATCATACATATCCTTTATGAGATTAATGTGTAGGACAGGTACTTGTCTCTTCTCCAAAACTCTCCACAGTATCTCTCGTGGGACGGAATCATAAGCCTTCTCCAAATCAATAAAGATCATATGGAGATTCTTCCTTTTAGCTCTATAAATCTCCATTGTTCTCCTCAGCAAATGGATGGCTTCAATAATTGAGCGACCTGGCATGAATCCGAATTGGTTTTCTTTTATTTGGGAAACTTGTCTCAACCTTCTTTCGATCACACGTTCCCAAATTTTCATAGTGTGACTCATCAGCTTGATACCTCTGTAATCTGAACAATTTTGAATGTCTCCTTTGTTCTTATAAAGAGGCACCACAATACTCCTCCTCCAATCTTCAGGCATTTTCTTGCTTCACCAAATAACATTGAATAGATTCGTAAGCCAGGTCAAACCACGATCACCTAAAACTTTCCATACTTCTACAGGGATGTCATCCGGTCCAACACCTTTCCCAGGTCTCATAACCTTCAAAGCCTCCTCTACTTCTTTTCTTTGTATTCGTCTATAGCATGCAAAAAATATAAATTAGAAAAGCTCACAAAAAAATATACATGTTATTTGTCTTCTTTTGTAAATTCCCCACTATTTTTCTTCTTTATATTTTATTGTATTTTAGTAGCCTACTTCATTTTATTTATTTATTTTATTTCCATTCTCTACAATAACCACCTATTCAACTCCATTATTCCACCATTTTTCTAACTTCTAATTCAACTCTACCATATTAATAACCTTCATTCTACTCCACTTCCATTCTAACCTCCATTTTTATCTCTTTTTATACATCCCATCCTCAATTTGCACTTGATCCATCTTTATGTGAGGAGAGCCTAGTTCTGAGAGTTGAATCGGTAACAGTGACGCAACCGCGGTCGAGCGACGACAACCCTCTCTCTGGTGATATCCATTAGCTTTTGGTCAACATCGCAACCGCCTTCGTGCGCTGCTCGAGTTCATCGCTCTCCGGCAATTCGAGCGAGGACCGTGCTTCTCGTAAGCACACCATAGGCGACCGTCTCCATCATAGGTAAATTTATTTTCATCTTGTCATCGTTATTATTTTTTGCAAAATTTTTTATCACATCACCGCCATTATATTTTTCTATCCATCGCATCATCACCATTACCACCATCTTCATTATCACCACACCTTCATCTTATTTATCATATCATGTTTATCACTTCACATCGTCACCTCTTTGTCACCTTCATTGTTCATATTTGCATTGATCACATTACTCCATCATGTTTGCATTTGTTTATATTTTCATTTGCACTTGTTCATTTTTTGTTTAAGAAAACAAAAAATGAAAAAAAAAGAAATTAAAAAATATCACAGTAGAAGAAAAAATCAAAAAAAATAAAAAAATAAAAAAACAAGCAGCGGCCTCGCCGCCACCTCCTCCACCCCTTCACCCACCAGGTCGCCGGCAGTTTTCCTCTTCCGCCCGGTCTGCCACGCCCACGCGCAGCAACCCACAGGACACCCGGCAGCCCGCAGTCGCGGCCACCCGACTCCCTCAGAAAAACGAAGTTCTTCCAATTCTTTTTACCAAATCCGTCCCGCTCTGACGGCCCGAGGACTCATCTACAAAAAAGGACCCTCCTCCGCAGCCCTCCGCCCCAGTCTCCGAGCGGCGTCGCCCACCTGCGCCATCAATCGCGCACGCCACCGACCCTCCGCCTCCGTTGCCCGCAGACGCCGCCCGCAGCACGGTCGAGCATCGACCCCCATCCTCCACGTGCGGCTGCGCGCGGGCCGCTGCTGGTGGTTCCCTCTTCTCCATCGAGCCCTAGCTCCCCATCAAATGAAGAAGAAGGTATGTGTCTTTTCAATTTTTTATTGTAAAAATTGCATATGTTTTTGGTAAAGTTTTTATAATTGCAATATAATCCCTGTGATAGTTTGTAACATTTATTTTCTGTTTTGCACGGAAACCCCTATGTTTGCATGTTAGTTTGGACCTCAATTTTGCATCATTTTATTCAATGAAAAATAATATGTTGTTGAGAACATAATTTTCTATCATATGAGTACTTATTTGTATTTTTGTGAGCACTGAGTAATTAATTAAAATTATTTAAGTGAAATTCTGCCTATTTCACTTAATCTGTGGTCTTATCATATCTCACTCACAGTTGTTCCAAAAATTTCACAAAAATCGCAAATGATGCCTTGAAGTATGTTCTATTTACTCTCCAAATTTTATCTCAATTGGAGTTGTCATGTGCCAGTGCTTTTAGTAAATGATTTTTAATTAAATCCACACGCATCGTTTTTGCGAAATTTCAAATCTCCTAGATTCCTTTAACTATCCTTTTGAGATAATTCACACTTTGGCTAATTTGATAACATTGATTTATTAGGAATTAATTATTCACTATCACTCTGCTTTCATTAAAAAATCCTTAAAAAATCTTATTTTGTCTTAAAATTCCAAAATTACTGTATCATCCGTGCATCATGTTTTAATTTCAATAAAATTTCCATCATTTTTTCATTCTGTTTGTGTGAAAAATTGTGTAAAATCCATAAAAAATGTGCATTTTTAATTATTGCATTTTAATTCCTAAAATTTCAAAAAAATATGTTTTGTATTCATCACTGGATTAATATTCTAGGAAAAATACAATTAGGCTAAATCTGATCAATTTCCTATTAAAATTAATTTGGCTTAGGTGTGTGCTTTTTTAGTTTCTTAATTCACATCCATTGTGCATTTTTGCATTTATTTTGCATAAAAAATTATATAAAAAAATCCGCGTGGAAACCTATATCTAAATTTTTGAATTAAACTAAAGTTTTTCCTTTGCCTCCCTGTGTTCGACCTCGGACTTGCCCGGGATATAAATTAAAGTCGAGACACTCTTCACGGAGATCTTCTTTCGGTTCTGACTGATTCGCTAAGTACGCTATTACACCGAACACAAATTAAAACACGTACTCAACGATTCATCAGATGGCATTGTTGCCAGGGAGGCAAATGACTTAGGGCTTAATTAAAAAGGAATTAGATTTTACCTTTTGAAAAAAACAAAAAAAAACTTAATTTTTTTTCCTTATTTGGTTTAATAAAAAAACTTTTTCAAAAAATGTCCTTTCTTATTTACCTGTCTTTTCCAAAAAAACTTTTGTAAAAAAACATTTTCTAAAAAAACGTAAAAAAACTTTCTTCTTTTCTTTTGTTTAAAAAAACTCTAAAAATCACAAAAAACTAACTAATAAGTTGGTTTAACCCCTGGCACTTACACTTTCACATACGACTAGTGATGTTCAAGAACACTTGGTTTATGAGGTCTTGAGATTTTGAGTTAACCAGCCTTAGTCATTAGGGTCCTTGACTTAATTATTCACATTTCCCTAGTTTGAAAGATTTGTGTGCTATATTGCATGCTTAGTCTATACCTTAAGAATATGAAACACCTCACATACATGGCTGCAGTTATGATGAGATGAGTTGAAATTTCACTTAAGGAACTGGGATGAGGGATTTGAGTTTGGACTTGATTTGATGATGCTCGAGGATGGGATAAAATCAATGAAGGCTTCATGAAACCTGAGTGTCAACATCTTTAGCCAGTATGAGAACATGGTTCTTGTGCTATCTCTTGACATTTATCTATAAGCTAGGGTATGATGAAATCTAAAAAAATTGTTGATCAGTGTGCGCCAACTTTTGGTAAAAGTAGTGGAGCTAGCCAAAAAGCAAAGCAAAGAAAATAAATATCAACGTTGAAAGAAAAGCTCTCATCATACAAAGTCAAATATCAAAGAGCTTCTACTAAAGGCGAGCACTCCCAACCATTTCAAAGTGTCCACTTGGACCATCGCTAGTAGGACCAGGAGTCGGGCTAGCACTAAAAAAGGGCTCTGCATCGTAAATGCTACAAGTCTGGACGTAGAAGGTATAATAGATACTCAAAAAAGGCACACCCGGTGTACTCCCAGGAAAACAAGTGCAGACGACTCCAACTTCTTTTGACGGACACACTGATCAACAAACAAAAAAATACATGTGTTGAGTTAATAAGGCACTCGAGAGGATCTTTGTTCCAATGAAAGGGAGAGAAGAAATGACATAATTTTATGCCCTCCATCAACTGGCCTTCCATCTACATTTTTAAGTCTGACAACTAAAGAGACGGTGGATTGGATGCAAGAAATGGTTTATTCCCTAGTGTTGAGGGTCGGGTTCTTAGGAGAGTCTCTTGCACTGGAACCTTGGGTGACGTTGCGACTCTACTCTTGTAACTGCGGTCAACACTTAAGTCATATCCTTACTATATATGTATACAAAGAGAGTCTGATGATTAGGGAAATTGGATACCTTTTGACTAGAGCTTGGTTCAGCTTATAATTTTAGGATCTCTAAAATCGAGAGTTCTTAAACGGATCAAGTCTTGTATTCACATGCATAGTCAGGGGTTAATCTAACTTATGCATTCTTTCTTTGCTCGAGAACTAGCAAAGTTTAAATATAAGGGGGGTGATGAATCCGCGATTCATCATCTCAAAATCTTGATCTAAGCAAAATCCCTTAGTAAAGTCTCAAATAAATGTATATAAAATCAATAAATTAACAAAATGACTCTTGTAAATAAAACACATTAATTATTGTATATTGGATTGTACAAAATAAATTAACTATAAAAGACCACAAAATAAAGAAGTTTTTCACCTTTAAATAGCCCAAAACTTCATGTCTTTTTAATAATTTCATTTCAACTCCTTTTGGCTAATTATTTCTTTAACTTGTTCTTAAAAATGTATAACAAAATACTAAAATACAAAACAAATTTCACCTCAAATAAATGCTCCTAGATCCCAAAGAGAAAAAGCCGTAAAGTCCAACTTCCCGGCCAAATTCCCGTTCCGTATGAATTGCAAATTCACCAAACTCACCTTTAAAGTTCAAGTTAGAAAGTTATCTATTCAATGAAAGTTGTTTCATTAAAATTGGAGCTCGTTTGCAAAATTTGAGTTTTGGAACCTTGATGTATATTGTATATAATGTAAATACTCATTCATTCTTTCTTTATTTTTTATTTGTTTTTTAATTACTACAAAAATCTAAAAAATCATGGTTGTGTTGTATTTTGATTCTAGTATATTGTTGTATTTTTCTGTTGTAAATATCTCTTATTAAGAAGACAAAAAATATAAATTAGAATAGCTCACAAAAATATACATGTTATTTGTCTTTTTTTGTAAATTCTCCACTATTTTTTCTCCTTTATATTTTATTGTATTTTAGTAGCCTACTTCATTTTATTATTTATTTTTTCCATTTTCTACAAACCACCCATTCAACTCCATTATTCCACCATTTTTCTAACTTCTAATTCAACTCCACCATCTTAATAACATCCATTTTACTCCACCTCCATTCTAACCTCCATTTTTTATCTCTTTTTATACATCCCATCCTCCGCAATTTGCACTTGATCCATCTTTATGTGAGGAGAGCTTAGTTCCTAAAGTTGAATCGGTGACAACGACGCAACCGCGGTCGAGCGACGAGAACCCTCTCTCCGGTGAGATCCGTTGGCTTCTTGGCCAACATCGCAGTCGCCTCCGTGCGCTGCTCGAGCTTATCGCTCGCCGGTGATTCGAGTCGAGTGAGGACTGTACCTCTCGTGAGCACACCATAGGCGAACGTTTCCATCGTAGGTAAGTTTATTTTCATCTTTTCATCGTTATTTTTTTTTGCAAATTTTTTAATCACATCACCACCATCATATTTTTCTATCCATCGCGTCATCACCACTACCACCATCTTCATTATCACCACACCTTCATCTTATTTAGCATATCATGTTTATCACTTCACATCGTCACCTCTTTGTCACCTTCATTTGTTCATATTTGCATTGATCACATTACTCCATCATGTTTGCATTTGATTGTATTTTCATTTGCACTTGTTCATTTTCTGTATAAGAAAAAAATTTAAAAAATATAAATTAAAAAATATCACAGCCGAAGAAAAAAATTTAAAAAAAACAAAAAAACAAACAAGCAGCGACCTAGCCGCCACCTCCTCTACCCGCTTCACCCACGAGGCCGTCGGCGGCCTTCCTCTTCTACCCGACCGCCCGTGTCGATGCGCGACATCCCCCAGGCTGCCCGCCACCCCGCAGCCGCGGCCACCTGCGAACCCTCCCCCGCGACCCTCAGCCCCAATCTCTCGAGTGGCGTCGTCCACCTGCGCAATCAGTCGTGCGCGCCACCGCCCCTCCACCTCCGTTTCCCGTAGTCGCTATCCGCAGCGCGGTCGAGCGCCGACCCCCATCCTCCACGTGCGATTGCGCGAGGGCCGCCGTTGTTGGGTGTCTCTTCTCCATCGAGCCCTAGCTCCCCATCAAACGAAGAAGAAGGTCTGTTCCTTTTCAACTTTTTATTGTAAAAATTGCATGTGTTTTGTAAAGTTTTTATAATTGCAATATAGTCCCTGTGATAGTTTTGTTTGTAACATTTGTTTTCTATTTTGCACGGAAACCTCTATGTTTGCATGTTAGTTTCAACCTCAATTTTGCATCATTTTATTCAATGAAAAATAGTATGTTGTTGAGCACATAATTTTCTATCACATGACTACTTATTTGTATTTTTGTGAGCATTGAATAATTAATTAAAATTATTTAAGTAAAATTATGCCTATTTTACTCAATATGTGGTCTTAAATTCATATCTCACACACAGTTGCTCCAAAAATTCCACAAAAATCGCAAATGATGCCTTGAAGTATGTTCTATTTACTCTCCAAATTTCATCTCAATTGGAGTTGTATTGTGCCTTAAATAAATTGTAGAGTGCTTTTAGTAAATGATTTTTAATTAAATCCGTACACATCGTTTTTGCGAAATTTCAAATTTCCTGGATTCCTTATATAACTATCCTTTTGAGATAATTCACACTTTGACGATTTTGATAACAGATTTATTAGGAATTAATTACTCACTGCCACCTTGTTTTCATTAAAAAATCCATAAAAAATCATATTTTGTCAGAAAATTCCAAAAAAATTACTGTAGCATCCTTGCATCATGTTTTAATTTCAGTAAAATTTCCATCATTTTTTCATTCTGTTTGTATGAAAAATTGTGAAAAAACCCATAAAAGTGTGCATTTTTAATTATTGCATTTTAATTTCTAAAATTCCAAAAAATGTGTTTTGTATTCATCACTGGATTATAATTCTAGGAAAAATACAATTAGGCTAAATCTGATTAATTTCCTATTAAAATTAATTTGGCCTAGTTGTGTACTTTCTTAGTGTCTTAATTCACCTTCATTGTGCATTTTTGCATTTATTTTGCATAAAAAAATATATAAAAAAATCCGTGTGGAAACCTATATCTAAATTTTTGAATTAACCTAAAGTTGTTCCTTTGCCTCCCTGTGTTTGACCTGGACTTGCCCGGGATATAAATTAAAGTCGAGACACTCTTCACGGAGATCTTCTTTCGGTTCTAACTGATTCGCTAAGTACACGTATTACAACGAACGCAAATTAAAACACGTGCTCAACGATTCTTCACTCCTCCGTATCATCATCATATAACTTCATACTAGGATCTATTTTTGTACTAGATGGTCGACACCCAATCATACCTGTCTCAACAAGCATGTCTGTAACATATTTCCTTTAGGTCATCATAGCCCCTGCGCATTCCTAGTAAATTCGAACCCTAAGAAGTACCTTAGAGTACCAAGATCCTTGGTAACAAAGTGACGACCTAGAAATTCTTTTGCCATCTTGACCCCTTGCACATCATCTCCTGTGACAATCAAGGTTGCAGAAAGCGATAGTCGGTACTCGATCGGTGGAGTCACTGACTAAGGATTAATCGGCAGTCGGGCGACTAATCGGATTTAGTCGGCCATTAGTCGGTTTTGAATTTTTTATTTATTTTAAATATATTAATCATTTTTATACATATATTCTTATATATATGCAATATGAATCATTTTGTATACATATATTCTTATATATTTGCATAGATTTGAACATTTTCTATATTATTATAATGAAACAAAAGGAGTAATTGGCTTTAAATATAACAGTAAGCATATTAGAATAGGTTTGATTTTAAAAAAAGCAAAAAATAAAAAAAAATAAAAAACCTCTATCTAAAAGTCGGCCGACTAGTCGGCCCGATTTGTCGGGTTGACCGACTAATGGTCGACTAGGCCTAGTTGAGTCGGCTACCCCCCGACTCGACTAGTCGGCTGACTTTTACAACAGTGGTAACAAGTATGTCATTCACATATACCATAATGACAATGGTACCTTTAGGTGTTTTTTGCACAAAGAGTGAATGGTCTGCATTTGATCTCGTGAAACCTTGCCTCTCAATCAGATTTGAGAGCTTCTGAAACCATGTTGGGAGAAACATGTCCTATTGCAAATGAGGAAGCACCAATATAGGGAGTCCGAACAAGACGATAAAGACCACCCTGCTCCCGGCCGCACACAACCACTTTGCCGTAGGATGTCCTGAAAAAGAAGAGACGATGCGTCAAAAATAGCTTTACAGTGAATTGTAATTTGACTAATGGATAACAAATTCATAGAGAAATCAGGGGCATATAACACATTCTATAGATGCATGGAAGGTGTCAAACATATCTTCCCCTGACCAATGATTGGGGAATGTGTCCCATCTGCAATAACAACAATTCTTCATGGTGGAACCTGTCTATAAGATACATGTTGATCTCTGTCACCGCATAAATGGTGTGTAGCCCCATAATCCGTAATCCAGCTAGTAATCTCAGAGCCATGACAAGATGTAAGAGCAAAAATACTACATGAGGTAGGCTGCGACAGACGTACAGGCAGACGCAGAGGTAGCAACTTCTGATTGACCACCAGAAGAGGAAGAAGAAGCATGGGACATGATATCCCGCAGTCTAGCAACAAAGTCATCAAATCGCTGATAAGATGAAGAAGAAGCAACATGAGGCTCAACCCGGTCTGCAACACGGGCTGAAACCGGAAAACCATGCTTGGAATAACATGTGTCCTCCATATGGCCTGGTCGATGACAATACGCACATGGCTGACGAAGGCGACCTCCTCTATGACGAGGTCCACATCCACGGGAAAACGAACATCCTCCTCAACCTCGAGAGGCTGCCATAGCCGAAGAAGACTGGTTAGCGGCTGCAGATGGAATAGTAATCCTGCTAAGTCTACGGAATGCTTCCTCCATTGGAGGAATAGTGTCATCCGTAAGAATCTGGGAGCGAGCAGCATCATACTCCGGATCAAGGGTGCTAGGAATACACTGACCATGGTAGCATTCTTGTATGTCTTCTGCTGCTCTGGAGTTGCTGTTAGAGGCATAAAACTATGGAGTTTCTCAAACATCCCACGTAAGGATGTATACAATGAATAGAGAGGGCGTCTGTTCTGCTTCACTATGAATATGTCATGCTGAAGTTGGGGGATCTTTGTCTCGTTCCTCGCTTGAGAATATGTTGCTGCGAGGATATCCCACATCTCCTTAGCAGTAGGCTGATGTAGTACATCATTGGCGATTTCAATCTTCAATGTACTAGAGAGCTAAACTTTGGCATAAGCATCATCAGCCTCCCATGAGGCGTTTACTCTTCGGTAAGAATATGCTTCTTACCACTCGAGTTCATAAGGCTCATGAACTGCATAACCCAGAGCTCATAGTTTGTTCTATACATTTTGACAATAAGCGCTGTGCCTCTGAATGCACCGGTAGATGGAACATCAACCTTACTTTCTGACATGTCATCGATGGAGAAAGACTAGAAATCGAAGACCTGCGAAGATAGTTGTCTACACGGACATGTGGGCATTTGGTTGCACGTGTAGACTAAAACTGCAACCAACCCTATCAATGAGACGAAGATCGTGCGAGAGGAGATGCTGAATCACGTGTAGACGGACAAGGTCACACTGTTTGGCACACTTTGTGCGTGTGAGGGAGTCACGACATGCAGGCGATGCGAGGCTGGGGACTCGCGGCTAGAGGCGCACAAGCCGCGCACAAGCGGCACAGGTGGCCTACGATAGAGGGGCGGGGTTGGGAGCGCGCATGCCGGCGCAGGGGTGGGGCTAGGGCTGCGAGCGCGTGTAGAGGAGGGAGAGGCGACGCACACAGAGGAGGGTGGCGCACGCATGGACTTGAAGGTGGGGTTAGGGTTATGGTACGAGAGCTCCGATCTAGGACCGCCGCTCTGATACCATGTTGGGAGAAAAAGACAATATGTTTATTCTAGGAACCCTAGGCTCTCTTATATAGAAGAGAGACCTATGGGTAAATTACATAGACACGAGAAAATTAAAATAACAGAAATTGTACATCAGAACATAGAAATATCTCTACCAAATGTCAAATGTTCTCATATGTTGAAAATTTTGCTTGATTACATGTTAATACTCTTTTCTAAGATTTTTCATGAATTTACTAATAATGCTTACAAGATGAGTAATATCTAGTATTGTGCATACCATAACATACATTAGACTCTCCCCTAAAAAAGCATATATTAGACTCCCATATGCATTAGGATAGGTAATGTGTGATACATACTCCTATGCAAGGTTCGAGATATCGATATCGAGATCGTATAGATCGGTCTGAAAAGGGTTATATCTTAACATCGATAATATCATGGGGAATCTTAGAGACACCACAAAAAAGTAATTTTTTCGTAAATTAAGATCATCTTAATTTTTACACCATAAATAACATACAAATATACACTTATATGCAAGAATGAGGTGTATTTAGCACATCAATAGACATTATATCGTGCATATCATTGTTATCCAAGGTTGCAGAAATCGGCAGTCGGTACTCGGTCGGTGGGGTCACTGACTAAGGATTAATCGACGGTAAGGCGACTAATCGGATTTACTCGGTCATTAGTCGGTTTTGAATTTCTTGATTATTTTAAATATATAAATCATTTTTAACACATATATTCTTATATATTTGCATAGATTTGTATAATTTCTATATGATCATAATGAAATAAAAGATGTAATTGACTTTAAATATAACATTAAGCATATTAGAATAAGTCTGCTTTTTAAAAAATAAAAAATAAAAAATAAAAACCTCTATGTAAAAGTAGGCCGAGTAGTCAGCCCGATTAGTCGGGTTGAATCGGTTGATCGACTAATGGCCAACTAGGCCTAGTCGAGTCGGCTACCCCCCTCCCCCCGACTTGACTAGTCCGTTGACTTTTACAACAATGTTGTTATCAGTGCTAACTGTTGATTGCTGAGAGATATTAGAAAGGAAACGATGAAATTCAAACAATAACTTAGTGACATCAAAGAGGTGTAGCACATTAACTTTACATCACATCACATATTATATATAAACATAATATCGAGCTATATCAGATGTCATATGTACAAGCTAATGATCATAATAACATATATGGATGCAGTTATTCCTTAATCATCTCTGGAGTTGTTTCATCTCCATTGCCAAAGGGGACAAAGTAGCCCATTCAAAACGGAGTTCATAATGTTTTTTAATGTCGGGAGTACATATAAAAGAAAAATCCCAAACAAATAGATCAAAAATTTAAAAAGTAGGTGACATTATTGAGCATTATCAACCCACAATGATATATGGATTGATATCAATCAATATATGGGAAATTATGTACTGGAATCTTCAATTTTGATCGATATGAGATGATTAGTGATATCTCATCGATACCTTGTGAGCATCGAGCTATCGTGAAATTGATATACCCTCGAATATCGAAACCCCGTGGAATGTTTAAGATAAATAAAAAACTAGAATAATTATGAATAAGTTCAAAACTCTAAAAACCATCTCCCTAAGATCTTAATAAATACTAGAAATCATAGTCCGACACTTAGAAAACTCAAAAACAAATAATAGAGAATGAAATATAAAAAACTCCTAAGAAATCCACTTTTAAGTAGTAAATACATTTAAAATGATGAAAATCTCCTTAAGAAAGCATTATCTAAAGCCAAGAAGAAGTTATATGCAATAAAAACTTGACATGGCGAGATAAAAGATCGATATTGGCGATATTGGTCGATATGGGAGAAAGTTGCATTCAAAACTTCAAGTTTTGATCGATACTAATAGATATCCCGATATATCGACGCCATATCCACTGATATACTGGAAAACCACATACATAGTAACATCGATTTCGGTCGATATCCGATACCTGATATATCGATGCTATATCCTGATATTTGAATCCTTGCTCCTGTGTATTTGATTCATGTGCAAAAGAAACTAAAACATGGATATTTACAATAGATTACGTACTTAGTGGCTTTGCTGTGGATATCTCAAATCTTGTCAAGTCTCCAGGACCTTCTCAATATAGTTCTTTTGAGATAAGAAAAGTTTTCCTTCTAAATGATGCCTAACAGTTTCCATTTGTGAAGTTTTTTGTGGCACTAAGGCCCTTCATGTCAGACTCCAAGGATGCAAAAATCGTTTCAGGCGGTCGTTTAAACTCATTCGGCCCTCGACCGCATCGATTACCTTTAATCGACTACGTAAACGGTCAGACCGCTTAAACGGGTGTAATCAGTCGTTTGCACGTCGTTTAAGCAACCACGTTTTACATTAGGGTATACATAATCCCCCTTTGACCCGATTCATTTAAAACCTAAAAATTCCAAAACCTCCCATCGCACGCCCAGAGCCCCGATTCCCTGCACCCGATAGCCCTAACCTCCAAAACCCATCGTCACCCACCGTGACCAGCGCATAACCTCGTCGTCTGTCGCCTCCAGCCGCTGAGGTTCATAGGCGAGCCTCCGTTGAAGCCCCCGTAGGCATGGTCCTCACCTAGCCTCGCTGCCGCCGCCATCCTCACCTCACCTTGCCGTCGCCATGACCTCACCTTGCCTCAGCGCCGCCGTGTTCCTCGCCTAACCTTGATGCCATTGTTGTCCTCACGCCTCGCCACACTGAACGGTTGCACCATCCCAAATGAAACCAGAGGTTTAATCCTCTCACATTTTATTTTTTTTGGGATTAAATGTTCTAATTTATAAATACGTAGTTGATGAGTACATATTTATGATGATTGCTTAAATTTGACCTCTTTCGTATTCATATTTACCATTAGCATGTGCAATTATTTTAATGAACCCTTACTCTTACACCCTCAAACATATCGGAGAACGCATGCGAATTCAAATAGCCATATAAGGAAAAAGTTTGGGACGGAGGTGCGGCCCAATGCAACCCCCACAAGGGGGGGGGGGGCAATCTGCCCCCCTAGCCCCCCAGGCTCGCTGATCAGGCAAGGAGACCCATGTATTGGTAGGATGGTGGCATGGGGGGGGGGATCAAACTTTTCTTTTTTTGAAAACCTTGTGAAGAATACCCTGATTTTTTTTAAAATTGTGATTTCTTGTGAATAAATCTGGTTTGAAATTCGTTAAAATTGTGAAGAATTGTGTTGCACATGTTCTTGATTCATATTTAATATGTAATATGTTCTTATGTTCATATGAAATTCGTTGCTAACATGTAATTCGTTAATTTTGGGGCACATTTTGTTGCACATGTTCTTGATTCATATGAAATTCGTTAATTTTGTTGCACACGTTCTTGTATCTTCCCTACATTATTATATTATTGTTCGTGCTAATATGTAATATTTATGAATAGGTGTGAATCGCGTGGTCGTTGAGTAAGGAATGGACACTCCATCTTCTGATCTTGTGACAAGTAGTGGAACAAGGACGTTTGACATGCATTTTATTCCACAAGGATCTACAGATCTAGGATGGAAGTTTGGTTATATGCTTACAAAGGAGGATCAAAATAAAATTGTTTCTAAACTCTGTAGCAAAACCAGCGAGGGTGGAATTTATAGATTCAAGAAGCATTTGGCTCATATTCGTGGACAAGTCTCTTCTTGTCTCAATGTTGATGAAGAGATTAAGAAAGAGATGAAGGAATATTTGGATGGAATATCGAGAGTTCTATCCAGATTTAGAGCAACAAGTCATCATTACAAGAAAAGAGTTGGTGATTTACAAACATTGTCAAAGATTGTTTGGAAAGCCATTAGCATTGAAACAATGATCATTAAATGATAACCTTTTTGATCCTGGTAAATCCCTCTCAATTTTTTCAATATGATTTTGGAGTTCATATTTTGATGAAATCTAATTAATGTTGAACATGAAACAACACATTTGTGGTCGTTGCATGGATGTGAAATTCCCAATTTGCAAGAAATGTCAATGGAAATGTTGAGTTTGACCTCATCATCATCTGGATGCGAGAGAAACTGGATCACTTTTGGAGCGGTAATAGATTTTATATTTGTACACTAACATCCATTATACTTTGACTTTTTGGTGTATAACAATAATATATGATATATGTGTGTGTATTTTAGGTTCATACGCAAAATAGAGTTAAAAGGATCACAATGAAAGTAAGAAGAGGGATCCACTTTCTTTAAAGGATCACCAGTATGCAAGGGCTTGGATTTCAAATGTAGCTTATGAAGAGGATGAAGTATTTCTCGGCACAGGATTTACATGGTGTTTAGTTTCAGAGGCACACAGAGTTGAAAATATACTTGAGCCAAGGAGGAGTGGATGTGTCCATTTGAGAGCTTCAAGTTCATCCGCACAAACTTTACATGAGATAATTGGTAATGAGGAAATATTTGAGGACGGGGATGAAGATAATGATGAGGACCGATGTTGTTTGATGACGACTCTGATGAAGAATGACATTGGTTTCATTTAGTTTTTGATGAAGGAATGCTATGCCTTTCTATGTACTGTTCAGGATTTTTTGGAACATTGCTATGGATTGTAGTTTGTAATTTTTATGCTGCATGTTTTGGCATTTGGTTGTGGATTCTATTTGATTATGCTATCTACTTTGACATGTCACATTTGGATGAAGAAGTCATTGAAATTGACAATATCTTATCAATGTTGTGAATATGTGATTATATTTTTATAGTTCATTTATACTTTTTTTATTAATTATATACATGTAATATTTTTGGGATTTTATCAGTTGTACCCCTCTGAGATATCGCAATATCAGTTATGCCCCTATCTTTTTGGTAATATCAATAGTGCCCCTAACTTCTTCTCGTTTTATCACTTGTGCCCCTTGGGTTAGTTGCCGTCCACCCACGGTACAAACGGACGTTAACTTTAAGGACATGAGCGGAATTAATTTAAAAAAAAGGTTCAATGGTCATTTTGCCACCCTCTCCCTCATCCTCCTCTTTCCCATCCTCTTCCTCCTCCAACCACCTCCTCTTCCCTCTCTGCCTGAATTCCTCCCTCTGTTTACATCAAAACTAGGAGGCAATCGGTGGCCTGCGCAACCTGTTTAGGGGATCGAGTGTCGCGCGGGTATCACAGAACGATGACCCCTACTGCTTTGCGGTGACATGGGTGGTGCTTGACCCGTCGTGTGCGGACGCCGGAGGTCATGGGGGCAGAGGGAAGGTACGGGGGACGGTGCGGGGGCAGAGGGAGGTGCTGGGGGCGGAGCAGGGAGCTCGAGGCGGAGGAGGGCGATCTGGGGCGGAGGTGAGGTGCTGGGGGCGGTGCGGGCGAGCTGGACGGAGGGGAGGTGCGTGGGTAGAACATGGAGCTCGAGGCGGGGGAAGGCGAGCTGGGGCGGAAGGGAGGTGCGGGGGAGGGGGGCGGAGGGGAGGTGCGGGTGGAGGAGGATGACATGACGGAGGTGGAGAGACGCGTGGGCGGAGCAGAACCCATATGTCTGCATGATATGTCGTCCTCACAGTAGCACCGAAGCCTCCTCCCCGCTCCTTCCCGCGATGGGCACCTCCACGTCCAGGAGTTCCGCCGCCCGCGAGGGCTCATCCAGTGGCTCCGGTCGCGACGGTGACTTTGACTCTGGTGTCGAGCAGCTCTACATCTCCCTCAAGATGGAGAATTTCACCCTCCAGGGCGACCTCGTGCCGCATGTCTACAGCTCCGTCCCCATCATCGGCTCGTGGGATTCCACCAAAGCCGTGAGGATCCATCAAAAAATTTCGAGTTACCGTATTGTGAAAGTCGTCGTTTTTGCATCTATTTGTCGTTAAAAATAGGTTCTTTGGTTCTTTCTTGCAGCTGCCGATGGAGCGCGAGTCCGCATCGACGTGGGAGCTCAGTTTCGTGGTTCCCGCCAATCATGGTAATGGTTATTTGGGGGAGTGGGATGGGTTCTTGGCATCAAAATTCAATCTTTGATTGTCTTCCGTTGTTGGGTATTTGCTCGTCTTTTTTTTTTTGAAGCTCCAAAAAAAGGGGGACACACGCGGAGGTGCTCACCCCAATGTATTAAAAAGAGAAAGAGATACTTACAAGGGGAAACAGGAGATGAGAAATTACAAAACAAGGTAAGGGGGGTAAACGGAGATCGTAGCCCCTGGTGCTAAAAAAATTTTACAAAGAGGTCCAGTCACGAAGGAAGCCCGAGGCCGTGGATCTAACATTCTCCAAATAGAACCGCTGACGAGCAAAGATAGCTTCGTTTCGCCCCAGCCACAGGCTCCAAAGCCTCGAGATTGGGTCTAGCAGCGCAGGCCATGGTCGACCCCTATCACAGAACAAGCTTCGGCAGAAATGAGGGAATGAAGAGAGATCCAGCCACCCCAAATCGGCCCATAACGCATCAACACAGCAGCAATGCAGAAATAGGTGATCAATAGTTTCCGTAGCCATGCCACAGAGACCACAGAGAGGCGAAGAGTTGGGAAACATCCGTGCACAACGATCACGAGTTAGTATTCTTCCCCTACGGAGCAGCCAAAGAAAAATACCCACACGCTCAGGAATCCTGAGCGCCCACAATAGATTGCAATCACGCAAGAGCCTGTCATCCCTCCCAGCGGGAGCGGGCAAGATGGCCATATAAGCGGCACGAGTAGAGAAGGGTCCATTCTTCCAGGCCAAGTAATCCCTGCCCTCAGAAGGCACAGGGGCATCAACAAGAGAGCTTATGAGAGAGATATAATCGAGCAGCCGCTGGTCCGACAAAGCCTCAGAGATTAGAGGGCACCAATCGCGCCCATCCCAGCATCCGGCCACCGTAACATCTTTGTTGGGGACCAAAGCGTAGAGACGGGGGAAAGAGAGACAAAAGGGTCCCCTTCCCGTCCAGTCATCCTCCCAGAAGCGAAGCAGAGAACCATTGCCGAGCTTGAATGAGAATAGGGAGCGATTCCGACAAAGAGCGCCCATCACCCCACGCCAGAAGATAGAGACCTGGCCCCGATAATCGCCACGAAAGGCCAAAAGGATGCCATCCCCTGCCGCACCCCTCAAACAATTAATCAAGAAATTGTCCTCCTTACCCCAAATTCTCGCCGCCCATTTGAGCAAGAGAGCATCATTCACCGACGCCAGGCGCCTCACACCCAACCCGCCCTCCTTCTTAGGACGCGTGACCTCATTCCAGGCAACGAGGTGCACACCCTTCCCCCCTCCCCCCTTCTTCCCCCACAGAAAAGCCCGCATACACTTCTCCAGACGCCAACGAACCCCCTTTGGCATCCCCCGCACCGAGAGAAAGTAGATAGGGATAGAGGAAAGGACGGATTTAAGAAGCACTAACCGGCCACCACGGGAGAGGATCGCCGCGCGCCACCCAGCCAGGCGATGCTCCACCTTTTCGACGATCGATTTCCAGTCACGCGTGCGCGCGCGGCCCAATGTCAAGGGTAATCCCAGGTAGTCGAAGGGGAGATCAGAAGTTTGACAGCCCAGCACGTGCGAGCACATCGCCGCCTCCGCCGAGGACATGAAGAAAGGGACCGCCTTAGATTTGTTGCCATTCATATGAAGACCGGAGAGCTCGCTGAACAGTTGGATAGTAGTAGCCATTGGGGACACATTCGAAGGATCCCCCTCGATGAAACACAATGTATCGTCAGCAAATTGGACGATCGGTATGTGGTACGGGCCCAAAGAGCAGCCCCTAGACAAACCAGCCCCCACCACACCTTCGATCATGCGCGGCAGAACATCAGCCGCCAGAACGAAGAGGAGGGGGGCTAGGGGGCATCCCTGGCGAATCCCCCTCCGCGGTTGGAAAGAACCCCCGACCATCCTGCCATTAACCAAAAGAGATAGCGATGCCGTTGACACACAACGCCGCATCCATGTAATCCAGGTAGAGGGGAACCCCCTTCTCCAAAGAACGGACCATAAGAACCGCCAATCAAGAGTATCATAGGCCTTGGCAAAGTCAATCTTCCAAAGAATTCCCTTGGTTGCATTCCTCCTCCATGACTCAATAATCTCAGACACAACGGCATAGCAATCAGAGATTTGCCTACCACGCACGAAGGCTGCCTGCGTAGGCGAAATGAGGGAGTCGAGGAGCGGGGCCAGGCGACGCGCGAGGGCCTTGGCAATAATTAGATAAATTGCATTGGACACGGAGATAGGCCTGAAATCCTCAATCCGAGTAGCCGTTGACGATTTAGGAATAAGCACAATATGGGACCGATTTAGGATATCAAAGCCATCGATTCCCTCGCAAAAATCCCGCGCCACAGCCAGAACATCGTTCCCAAGAATATCCCAAAATTCCTTGTAAAAACAAACCGGGAAGCCATCAGGCCCCAGTGCAGCATCACGATTGAGGTCCCAAACCGCCCCTTTGAGTTCTTCCAAAGAAAGCGGGAGCACGAGCGCCTCCGCAGAAGAAGCAGGGAGAGCAGGAGCCCCCTGGCCCGACCAGCGCCACCGCCGCAGGGCCGAGGAGCCAAACGCAGCACGAAAATAGTTCCCCACGGCCACCCCCACATCAGCCTCCCCCTCGAAATGCACCCCACCAATGGAGATAGAAGAAATGGAGTTAGAGCGGCGGCGGCCACTCGCCACCCTGTGAAAGTACGCAGAATTGGCGTCCCCCTCCTTGAGCCACCTCACCCGAGATCGCTGACGCCACTCGATTGAACGCTTACGATCCTCCATCCGTGTCGTCGCAACGGCGGCAGCGCGCTCATCCAGCTCGTCCGAAGTCAGATCTCTATCATTCTCGAGAATGTCAAGGCGTAAAATCACAGCCTCAGCCGCCAACCGATCACGAATACGAGCCTGCCTCGCAGGGAAGAGAGTTTAAGGGCAAAGCGACGTGCGGCAGAACCCGCAAAAAAGGACTGGTTCCAATGCTCCCGAACAAAATCCCTGAATCCCGGCTCGAGGAGCCAAGAACGCTCATATCTGAAGAGCCCACGAGGACGCTGACCATCCCCGGTATCACAAATGATGGGACTGTGATCAGAGAAAGCGCGAGGACGAGAAGTGACCGAACAAAGGGGAAAAGCCTCCATAAAGTGCTCGTTGGCCAGAAACCGATCAATCCGCGATCGGGCAGAATTCGACCTCCAAGTGTAGACGATATCATTTGCCTCCAGCCCCTCCAGAGCCAAGTCCCGAACAAAGTCCATGAAGTCCGATGAACCGGGATCGCTGCCCCCACGAGCGCGGGGACAGTCCCGTGATCTCAGTGTGACATTAAAGTCACCCCCACCAGCCAAGGCATGTTATCAAAAGCAAGCGCATCCGCCCTGAGGTCCTCCCAAAGCTCCCGGCGATCGATATGAGAGGAAGGCCCGTAGACACAAGTGAAGGCCGCACGCAAATTATTTTCCGATAGGGTGAGCACCACAGAGACGGAGTGTCGACCGATCCTCGAAGAAGAGAATGATAGGCGCGAAGAGCGCCAAACTACAAATAGACCACCGCTCGCACCAGAAGCATCCAACGCACGAAACGCGTCCAACCCACCAGCACCAAAAGACCGCCAAACATCTTCATCCAGCACAGACAACTTAGATTCTTGAACAAAAGCAATGTCGCACCCCCATTCCAAAAGACGACCGCCCAAAGAGCGGCGACGATGAGAGTCGCAAAGGCCACGCACATTCCAAGACAATATCTTCATTAACAAAAAACGGGGTTCCCAGGAAGCCGCAAATCCCAAAAGAGAAACTCAAAAGCCAGGAGGAGATCTCCTCCCCACGCGGAATAAACCAGCAACAGCAGCCACCACATCCCGAAGCGAGGAAGAGGCTCGGGAAGGAGAAGAGGGTGGCGTGTCACCAAGGCGGGAGGATCGCCTTCGAGTGTAAGCCCGACCAAATCTTGAGGGGGGGGGAGAAGCCCCCGGCCACGTCCCAGGAAGCACCGCCACGTAGGTCGTCAGCATCAGCATACTTTCACAGCCCGACCATCCCCGCGAAGGTCGCCCCCCTCGGCGTGGAGGGGTGAAGACGAGGGGATCATTGAGAATAGGCGCAGGAGAGTCCAGCGATAATAACTGCGAGGGGGAGATGTCATCCAGAATGTCCCTCGAGATAGGGGCCACCACAGTGATGGGCATAGGACATGGATACTCTGAAGCCCAAGAAATGGATTCGGATACCCCGGACTGGTCGGACAGCACCCGATAGGGAGGTCCGAAAGAGATAACAGCAGATCCGAAAGAAGAGCCTGGAGTTTTTTCAGATTCAATAACCTCCAGGTGCTGGCGGACAAGAGGGCGGAGATGGCGGAGCGTTTCGCGTGGAGACCTAAGGTTCGTGGTGGTGGAAGGGCAGCTCACGCGGTGCGCGACATCGACGAAGGCGAGGGTTGGCGACGGGTTTCGCATGCGAAGCCTGGTCGTAAGTGTTTCCGCTGTGGTCTGCGTGGTCACCTAGCCGCTGCGTGTGATACTCCGCCCCGCTGCTTCCATTGTGGTAGGGTGGGGCATCGCATGGCTACTTGCTGGTTCGTTCGTGAAGGAGGTCGCGCCGGACAACGCGTGGTCTCTCGCCGGTCATCTTCGCGAGACAGCCCTGGAGCTTCTCTCGCCGGTCATCTTCGCGATACTCGCTCATTTGCGGAGGTGGTTGCCGGTGCTGGTGCATCTAGGGGGGGCTCCTGATCGCGTCGCGGCTGGCGTTCCTGCTCGTGAGGCGGCTGGCGTTCCTGCTCGTGATGCGGCTAGTGTACATGCTCGTGAGGCGGGTGGCGTTCCTGCAAGTGAGGTGCATGCGACGGTGGTGGGATCTGTGCAGCTGTTGGAGGTGGGTGGCGGTGCGGGAGATGTACAGGTCGTGCATGGCTCGTTACCTGTGCATGGTTCGGTTGCGGAGCAAGTGGTGCAGGGGGGCTTGTCCTGCAAGGTGCGTGGGGGTGGGGCTGGCGGCGGTCGGGGAAGGAGGGTTGAGGAGCCGGGGGGCGGGTCGGCGCGGCGGGATGCGGGGCTGCATGGCGGCGGGTTTTTCGCGCGCAGGCGTGCTTCGTCCAAGGGACACCTTGCTGCGGTGGGTGTCCGATGTGGTTCGGATCTCTCCTGGGATGACATTCGAGCGAGGACGATTTTGTTTCTTGGCGAGGATTTCGACGGCGACATTGTCTTCCTTGACTCGCAGCGCTGTTGTGTTCGCGGGCTTTCCCCGGTGCAACGGGAGAGCCTATTCCGTGGTTTTGGGCATCCTCATGTTACTTGGCGACCCCTTCGTGTCGCGGATGGAGCGGTGAATATTACCGAGGTTTGTCTCGCGGAGGTGCGGGGGGTCCCTTTCCTCTCTCGCACGGTGCCTGTGCTCTCTAAGATGATCGCTCGGTGGGGGCAAGTTCTTGCAGTCCTTGATGATGGCTTGGCGCCAGGGGAGGATTGGGCCAGCACGACTATTCTTCTGGAGTGTTCTCCTCGTCTTCTTGAGGAGATGGAGGGGAAGGTCATCTTCGAGCGTCTGCTCCTGGGCTCTTGGTCTTTCAAGGTGGAGATTCTCATCCTGCCGCCGCCGCCGGCGTCCGATCCCTCTTCTTCTTCCTCCGCCTTGCGCGGTGGACATCAGGGCTCTCCGTCGAGGGGTGACGGTTCAGGTTCTGCGCGACACGTGGCTTCTTCCAGGGATATTCTCGATGCGTCGTCTGGTGACTTTTCCGAAGCGTCGCATGGGGGATCTTCCGAAGCGTCGCTCGGGGAGGCCGATGGTTCGGGCCCATCATTTCATTCGCCTTGGGGCGCGAGTGGCAGACGTGATATTGTGGCGGTCGACTGCCCCGATGTGGATTTCTCTCATCTCGATCTCTCTGGTCACGTGGCTACGTTTGCTCGTCTTTTTATTGAGGTGTTTGTTGATTGGGAGTTTCTTGATGCAAAGATATGCCGGACTTCTAGTTCCTGCTGAAACCCAAGCACAACAACGCTCCCTGTGTAGTGGAGGAGGGCCAGCTCGAGGCGAAGGAGGGCGAGCTGGGTTGGGGAAGGTGCGGGAGGAGAAGGATGACGATGATGGAGGTGGGGAGGTGCGTAGGCGGAGCAGGGAGCTCGGGGTGGAGGAGGGAGGAGTTGTGGAGGAGGAGGAAGAGGAAGTAGATGGGGGAGGAAGAAGATGAGGTGGTGGAAGAAGATGGGTGGACGGTTATACCCCTCTTAACAATACTATGGTTTGAAGACACCATGGTTAAGTTCGACTAAGTGACGATTAAAGTAACGGAGGGGCACAAGTGATAAAACGAGAAGAAGTTAGGGGCACTACTGATATTATCAAAAAGATAGGGGCATAATTGATATTGCGATATCTCGGAGGGGCACAACTGATAAAAACCCAATATTTTTTTATTAATTTAAAAATGTAAAACTGCATAGACCGTCTAATTTTCGTTTAAATTCTCGCATACCATTTGATCAGTAATAAGTAACCCTACCGTCTGTATACCGCATACTGTTTTTTGCAACCTTGTCAGACTCTAAGCTAAAAGGCTTCGTTTGGTCATCTATATTACTTTTCTCCACCTTATTATGGTCAATCCACCCATAATAAGAGCTCTTATTGAACCGAACACCAACTATGAACTTGTTAAAGCTTTGTACCATTGCTAGAGAGACTACTTGAGTTTGTACAAGGACTTCTTTAATATAGACTCATGATATTCTTTGCTTGCCTCAAAAAATATATATCTTAGATTGGCTCATTAGGATATTTTCTTCAAGTTCACCATGGAGAAAACTACTGTCACATCTATTGCTCCAGCTTTAGGTCTCGATGTGCTAGAAGAACTAGTAGCTACTTGATGGATGCGTGTCTCAAAATTTGAGAGAATATCTTGTTGTAATCCACGCCTTCCTTTTGACTGTAGTTTTGTGCACCCAGGTTTGCCTTGTATGTGATACTTTTACTATGTGAGATTCATGTTTTTTTCTTGAAGATCCATCTGTAACCAATTTTCATCCCTTCTACAACTTGGCAATATCCTATTTTTAATTCTTGTGAATAGACTCCTTTTCCTCATGCATAGCAATAATTCACTATATAGATTCTGCTCATACAATAGCCTCACATGTGGATGGATCTTGATTGATTTTCTTTGATTTTTCTTTATGTTTCCTTTATATAATATTTCTTCGTGATACCATAACTCTTCCCATGATACATTACCAATTTCACAACATGCTTGCCCTGATAGTTCGTAGAAGCCATGTGTTGAAGTTTACGATGAAGACTTGGCCCGGCTTCTTCTATGATAATCTCTTCTCTCCTAAATATGAATGGCAAAATTTTTTTTCAAATGATAAAGTTAATGAAAGCAATAAAATCAAACCTACATCCTTGCTATCTATTTTACCATCTAAATTTCTCAAATCTATAAGCAACATGTTTAAACGTTATGGTAGCTCTTTAAGGCATGTATCCACATACGGAGCGAGAGCAGATGTTTTTTTTTGAAGCTCAGCGAGAGCAGATGTTGCATCAATAAAAACTTGTTGACTAGAGACTTCTTGTGCAAACTCTCCAACCGCAACCAACTTATGTTTACCCTTTCTTTGCCCAATGATGCTAATACATCTTGTTGCTTCATTTTTGACCCGCCAAAAACCAAAGCCGTTCCTATGGGTGAATTTCTCAATCTTCAGATTTTCTGACAACATCTCCTTGCTTCAGATAATTTTGCTTCAGATAATTTGATTGCTAGCTTGTTGAACTGTAGGGAAAGTAGGGCAGATCTAACAAACAAGCATGAAAATAACCACAAAATAAGATTTACAAGGTTCACTAGTAACTCGGCGAATCTCTCTCAATATGGGGATTGTCGTACAAAGGATGATCAAAATGCTAACCTTATGGGAGTTTATATATTATCCCCATACGGTTGAATTCCCTAATCACATCACGATTAAATTGATCCCTAATCAATTGGGATCCAGATGAATCGTCTAATAACAAATTAATCAAAATCTGGATGGATCCCTGATCAATCATAATAGGATAGATCCTCTGATCAATGAGAATCCGAATGGATCCTCACATCAATTAGGATCCAGACAATGAGTTGGTGTTCAGGCATGATATTGTAGAGTAGAGAGGCGGTTGGAGGGATGAGTCTCCCATGTGGGGTTGAAGAGTCTTGCTGAGGTTTTTCTTATTGTCACTCTCAGTCTCAGCTTACTACTAGTTTGTTTTCACGTTGCCATTAAGGGTTCAAAATGGATTGGATATATGAGAAGGTTCCTTTAGACGAGCACTAGGGTTGTAGGGTGGTCTGGGATGCGATCTGCAGATCCAGTGCAGAAGGTGGCCTCGGTGTCTAAACTAAAAGACCATGAACAGGAACAGGAACATGAACGTTTTAATGACTGGATTAACTTGGTGGGGCTTATCGACATAAAGAAAAAGGTACTTCCTTCACTTGGTCTGGCTCCTGCGATTGCTCTTCATGGTCCATCTTGGATAGAATCCTAATTAATCAAAGTTTTGCGGATTGTTTTCCTCGTTGTTCCGTGAGAAGGTTGCCAAAAACCTATTCGGACCACAATCCTCTTCTTCTTTCGAGTGGTTCTTTTAAGGATGACAACAAAATTTTTAGAATTGAATCCTTCTGGATTCAGGGATCCTCCTTCTATCCTATGGTGGAGACTTGTTGGGCTAGATGCTTTTTATCCGACAACCCTTTTCATAGATGGTCCACCAAAGCCAAAGGCTTGTGGAAAATGCTTAAATTATGGAAGGAGCTGGTCCCTGACTTAAACATGGAAATTAAAAACACAGAGGAGGAAATTAAGAACTTAAAGAAATTGCTAGCAACCGGAGATGTATCGGTCCATCAAAAAATTGAGGAGCAATATCTGAAGCTCGTTACACTAAGAGATGATGAACACATGATTTGGCAACAAAGAGCTAAGATCAGATACATCAAGGAAGGAAACGAGAATACAAAGTTCCTTAAACGCCTTGCTTCGGCAAAAGCGTCAAAGAATTATTTAAGTATGCTAAAAAATAACAAAGGGGATCTGGTGCATGATATTGTTCAGATGAGTGAGGTGATTGTGGATTTTTACAAAAGGTTGTTCGAGGACCCCAGGAAGGATGATAAGATATGTTCTATCCCTTCATCCCTAACCAAGAAGCTTGAGGACCCATCCATCTTCACTAAACCTTTTACACTTTCAGAGATCGAAAATACGATCTCTAATTTTAAAAATAACAAAGCTCCAGGACCGGATGAATTTACTATTGAATTTATAAAAAATGTTGGCCTATCCTCAAGTCTGACTTTATGGCTCTTGTCGCGGATCTCCATAATGATGATTTTATGGGTAAAAACTTTCGCCACCTTAACAACACTATTGTCTCATTAATTTTCAAGAAAGGGGACCCCTTTGAAATTGAGAATTATAGACCGATTAGTTTGATCAATCTACCAATACGCATCATTTCAAAAGCGATTGCCAATAGATGGACTCCTTTCCTTGCTGAGAACATCCTTCCCTCTCAATGTGCTTTCTTGAAAAAACGATCTGCGGGAGATGCTTTTATTGTTGCTACCACTATAACAAACGATTGGGATCGTAGGCGTACTAAGGCCCTCATCCTAAAAATCGACTTCCGAAAAACTTTTGACACCTTAAGATGGCCTTTCATCCTTGATACTCTTAGAGCCACGAATTATCCGGCCATCTTCATTAATTGGATTAAGGCATTGCTGGAAACTACTGGTATCTCCTTCAAGGTAAATCGAAATTCTGTTGGCTTCTTTCACCCGGAAAGAGGTGTTCGTTAGGGCGACCCTCTGTCCCCTTTTCTTTTTATCCACTTTCTTTCTATTCTGGATGCAATGTTGGCTAAGTTGTCCGAACGCGGAAAATGTAGAGGGTTCTTCAGGAAAGGGATGGAAACGATGATCACCAACATCCAATTCGCTGATGATTTACTAATCTTCTTGGAACTCAATCTTAAAGAATTGAAAACTGTCTTCTCCACTATAAAGATGTTTAGCTATCTCTCCAACCTTAAATTAATCACGTGAAATCGGCTTTTTATGGATTAAACCTTTCTCCGGCTGAAATTGAGGAGTCACATAAAATCCAGGGTTGGAACTTGGGAGCTTTCCCTTTGGATTGTTTGGGATTTTCTCTACCAAATAAGCGACTCAGCTCCAATGATTGGTCTTTTTTAGTGGAAAAATTCTCGTCAAAACTGCATGCTTGGAAGACTAAGGTGCTTCCTCTTCCTGCGAGAGTCGCTCTTATCAACCCTTCATTGAATCCTATCATCACACATGTGATGTCTTGTTTTAAACTTCCAGAAGGTGTTATTCACAAAACTGACATGATAAGACGAAAATTCCTTTGGTCGGGTAATTCCTCAACTCATCATTCGTCAAAGGTCTCTTGGACCAAGGTTACCCGTCCCACCTCTAACGATGGTTGGGGTATTCTAAATCTTAGCTTATTTAACAACGCACTCCGTACCAAGCATGTTATGGCAATTATCGATTTTAAAAGACCTTGGGTTTCAAACTTGATAAGTGCAACTCACTTTAGGGGCGGATCAATTATCTTGCTTGAGAAGGTAAAGCGTTCGCATTCCTTAATTTGGAAAATTCTAATCAAAGGCTCGTTACCTCTGCATCCGGTCATTCAGAAGAAGTTGGGTAATGGCTCTTTCACGTCTCTGTGGAAAGACCAATTTAATGGTTACAAACCTCTTCTCGAGACTCATGAAAATTTATGGTTTTACGTGAAAAATAAAAATATCTATGTTGAAAAGGGGTTAAAAAATTGGAAAGCTCGTTTCAACTGGTTCAAAGTTATGGAAGTAACTCTTCCTTTAGTGCTTTGAAGTTCGGCAAATGAAATACATCAGAAATTAAGTGATATCGAGGGTGCATTAAACCCTAAAAATAAAAGATATAACGATCTATCTAAACTGGAGACCTCAACAGGACCATTCAGTCACCAAAAACTTATACTCTATAATGGTGGATGGGGGAGTCAGATCCCTCGTTGATGAAAACTTTAGAAAACCATCGTTGGACCCAAGAGTTTATTATTTCATTTGGCTGCTGGCACACAATAAGATTATCACGCAGGATCTTTTAGAGCTTATGAAAATTCAATCAGTTAATATATGCTTCCTGTGTAAAAATGACCTAGAAAATTACTTTCATTTATTCAAGGACTGTATTTTTACCAAAGGTATTTTTAGGAGCTGTGCTATAGAATCGATTTTTGAGGGTTTCCAAGATATGTTAATAGGGAAAGGAAAAAGGACAATAAATAATCTGGAATGGCAGCAATGGGTGATTAACTTTACTATTTGGTGGCTAATTTGGAAAGGTCGCTGCAAACTCGCTTTCGATGGTGTTCCAGCTGATGCAAAATTTATAATTAAAGAAGCCTTTTTAATTTGCTCCGTTAGATCTGATTTAAACTTTCAGCATGATTTACGTTACAGGAATTTGGAGATTTGACCAAACTAAATTTGTTTATTGCTAAATTTCTCCTCATATCAATTGCTTTGTGTGGCCTTTTTTTGGTTGGTCCTCTGTTTTTTTAGGATGCTCTACTGCTGGGGTATCTCCTAATCCTAGTCTGGCTTCCTGGCATTCATTGGACGGTCTTCTGTGCGGTCGGGTCGTGCTCCTGCGCCTGCTCATGGGTTTTCATCTCTGACCTCTAATCTAATACTTTTGATGCGACTTCGCTGCCGCAAAATTTTTGGCGGGGTGATCTGCGGCCTTACTTCAGATACACTTGGATCGGCTGGCGAGTTTTTTGTTGGGGGGAGTTCTTCTCTTAAGTCATGTTTTCTTGTCTTCTACTCTGTTTCTTTATCATTTCTGGCATGTGCTTATGCTCAAACGTTTCATGTACTGAACCGTTTACGATGAATGAACTTGAATCTTTTTTCTAATAAAAAAGGAACAGGAACATGGAGGTGAAGCTACATGGAAATGAAGAAGATTTTTTCAACCTTTTCTTTTCTGGTTATGACAGGATGTTGGACTTGTGTAGAGGGAGACATTACCACTGAGAGCTTCCCTATTTATAGGAGTTGCACAATTGGTCTTGGATGTGTCTATAGTTTGCTGAGGACTAGATTGGAAAATGGTAGCTTGTTTTTGGGTTGGAAGAATGAATAAGAGGTGGCAACTTAAGAGAGATATCCCCAAGATGGACCTGGAAGTAGAATTTGAAGCCATTGTGGTAGCAACTAATTTTACGTTTCGGATTGTAGCAGTGACTCCTATATCTCAACGTTTACGTTTCCTTTAGACCGATGAATTGATGATCCCCTAAGTTTCTTTGACCGTATTGGACACTTGAGATCGTTGGGAGGAGGGAGGGAGGGACTGATGATGAATGCAAATTTATTGACAGCCTATGCTTACAAGGCACTCGGATAACCTTATGAGCCTATTGATCCCCACTTTTTGTGTTGATTGTTGCATCATTTGGTGGATGAAGACTGCCCTGAAGGCTAAGAATTTGATGTGGCTGTTGAGAAGAGACAGGTGACACAGGTTTATAGAAGGGGATGGACACAAGTTACATATCTGAATTATCCGATTGCAGTTTGGGCTGAGAGGATACAGGGCATCTTTTCTTCTGGTGCTTCTTTTTAAAGAAGTTTTGGACAAATATTATTGTGTGGTTGGATCTATGATCTATCCATATGGAACATGTTGTGGATATCTTTCTTTGAATGCTTGGAGGGTGAAGAGCATTGCATCTTATCATTAAGGAGCAGAATGGGCACATACCTTTCGTGGCAATTTGGGATATTTGCTGCAAAGGAACGACATATTTTTCTTATCTGTTGATGCTGCAGTATTGGTTTTGCACTCTTACAGCATAGTTTTCTTATATGTTTGTGCTGCAGAATTGGTTTTGCTCTCTTACTCTGGTTATTGTGGATATTGGGATGGATGATTAGATTCAGTTACTGGTTATTGTGGATATTGGGAAGGATGATTAGATTCAGTTCACCACAAGTGCACTCTAATCTTTGGTTTAATGAATATATGGATGGTTGATAACCTCCATTGGTCCTATAACTGCATCACACTCGTAACTTAGGTGAATTTCGAAAGTTAAATGTAATGTCAATGCACCGCTCCACCAGTTTCTATTTGCTTTGACAAGACTATTTACAATGTTGACTTGCTTTCTGACTTTCGCAACTGTCTGCTTTGATTTACCGGGTATGAATGGCTAAACTTTTGCATACTAATTTGGATTTTATTTCTTATTTTAAACTATTCTTGTTTTGAAAGCTAAAATAATTGGTATTCTGGTTGCAGGTTGCTTTTTACTGATGTTTGCTCAGCACAACATGTTCCTAGCTATAAAAAGAACAGATAAATTTAAAGCAAAAAGTGTTGATTTTGTTATTTGCATCTGTTAATGATCCATATGTCATGAACGGATGTGCAGAGAAACTTGGTGCAAAGGAAGTTGTGAGTTCTTTTTTAATGTAGTGCCGTCTTTCGAAAAATTGAGAATATTTGCAATTACAATAATAAAATGGCAGTTAAACTTTTCCTACTTTAATATTGTTTAGTTACATGGATTTCTTGTCATCAAACAGATGAAATTAGAGTCATACTATGCGTAAATCTGTAAAGATCTGATAAATCTTAACAATCTTCTGACATCTCTTTTTCTAATCTTCCCACTGGCTACAAGTCTGATAAAAAAATTTCAAATCTGCACGTCATCAATTTTAGTTTTCTTAATCTTTCTGAAGTGAGAAATATTTTATCTATTTGCATGTAGTGGTTTGTAGGCTTCTTTATCGGATATCGAATTCAACTTGAATATTATATTTAAGGATGTACTCTGTATGGTGGAATGCTATTGATTATCTGGTCGATGTCCCTCTTATATTCACCATCAATGTCTAGATCAGCAATTTGCATGCCTGATAATTCTTAATGGGTTCAGTTCATATTGATCAAGCTCCGGAGTCACAGACCATTCCAGATTAATTCAAGTTAACCTGTCAGAAAACCTACGGCCCTATGGTAAGTAATAATAATTCCGTTTATTTTTCTCAGTTTAGGGTTTTGAACCTTTTTACTAGGACCTTTTTTTAGTACACAGCTAACAAAAAAATGGTGACAGTTATAAGTTATTACTATATGTGATTATGTTGGGTTAAATGGTTTATGCATGGATCTGGTAACCACTTAATTAGCTAGATTGTTGGCTTTCAACTACTATGAAGCGAGTGGCCCCACTTCGGATTTGACCTATGTTTCTGTCAGGGAATGCTAATGTATCTGTCAATGCAACCTGCCGCACAGGTCCTTTGGTCATTGAAGTTCTCACCCTCAATTCCATCTGCGAGCATTTGCCATACACGAGGCTTTCAAAAAAGAGAGGGTAGTTTATCTTTCTCAAATAAAACGAGAACAAGGTGCAGTTTATTTAAACCTTAAGGATTAAACAACTCATTGTTTGCCTCAAAAAACTATTTGCTGTTATTTAGTTAAAATTCATGCAGTTAAGTGGACCTTCTGCTTCACTAACTGTCATAGATACAATAAGATAATAGTTCTTAATGAAGTGTCTGAATGGTTGATGTTATATTTCCTGTTCATAGATTGAATTCTTTGGAGATCTTGATGGGAGCTTCCATAAGAGCTTGGTCCTGGGTTTAGATCCCTCTGCTGCTTTATCAGGTCATTGTTCTCAAAGGTATCTGGAACTACATTGCAATGCAAAAATTTGATCTTTCATTCGGTAGCTATTTCGAACTTTCATGTCAATAGCACAATCCACCTTTGGGCTGGGATTTGCTTGGTTCCTGTCTTACATTGTATGGCATCTTATTATATAATCCACATCCAGTAAAACGATTTCTGTAATTTAGGAGTCCATAGGCATGCCGAAGTAAAACACCTGTTGAACTGCATACAAATGACCACTATTTTCGCGGTTACTGTCTAGACTGATTTGTACAATTTATGTTCTGCTTTTGGAAACCATATAGCGCTACTCGAAGAGTTTGACGAGCATTTCACTGCTATCTATTGTAATGCTGAGTATATTGTCATGAGTATATTGTCATGCAGGTGGTCTGCTTATGTCGTAGATGCTAAAGTTAAGGTACTTAACGTAGAGAATGTCCCATCAGACTTCAGGTTTCTGGTGGCAAGGTCATCCGAGAGCAGATCTGAACTCTGAAGACAATCAAAAGATCTTATCTTTTGTTGGCTAGTTACTCCATCTTGAGAGATTTATGTAATAAGTTACTTTCCGATTCAAGCTGCGGACTGAAGTTTGCATCTCAAAATTTTACATGATTTGTCATTTTAACAGCTCAGATGAAGTAATCTGCATTTACAATTTTCTTGTTCTTGGAAGACGTGCTAATGTGCTTTGAATTTTTCTTTCAACATTTTGTATTGCATTTTTACTAAATCGGTCGTCGTTAGGGTATGGGTGTCTAGACCTAATGAGTCAAGCTCACCTTGGCTCGAGCTTCTCAAGCTTGAACTGATTTGGAAGTTTGTTGACAAGCCTACACAAAATTGATTTACTTAAACAGACAGGTTTAAAGATGGAATCCTAAGGTAATAAATTAACTCTGATCACATGAATCCTTCCATATAAGAATTTTGAATTTGTATTTGAAATGATTCATTATTCAGTTTAAGGAATTAGAAAAACCATTATTATATTCGCACTAGTTTCAACAATGGAGTATTTGGATGTGAAATTCTCGTTTTTTTAAAGGAAATATAACGATTAGCCATATGTTTATATCATAAACATTGAAGATAACACAAAAGCAGTGTTCAAAAAGGATGGGAGGGGAGCATCAAAAAGGCAATACTGGATGACCGGAGGAGAAGGTGAAGGTGGAGGCCTGTAGGAAAAGGGAACTGGAGTTGATCTTCCAAGCTCTTTATAGCAAGATTGGATCATTGTTCATTGTGCATCTCCAACGTATCAATATTACATCTATGCCTGCTCGTGCACCCATGATGGCATTGAATTTACTTTAGGTCTATCTGTACTCTCTGAAATACTTCCATGATCCACGGTGGAGATCAAACGGATCAATCAAGGAAGCCTGGAGAAATTAACTTGAAAATTAGCATACAGATTAACAAAAAAAAGAGACTTACCTTCTTCACTAAAGATCCCCATTAGACTAATTTATCATATTCCGACAGTAGTCAATTTACCAAGGCCATCTTCAGCAAGGCCGTTCATGCAATTTACCAGCCCAATATCACAATGCCTTTCGGACTCTGATTAGTCGACCATGTGCCAGAACTTTCATTGATCATTAATATAGTTAGAATGACCCCCTAACCACAACGTACAATGTCCTGATCAATCAGCATGCATGTCTCTAATTTACCAAATAGTAAGATACATAAAAAGCAATTCATAAACCAGCATTACACTATGCAAACCAAACAAGACCATAGTTTTACGTTATACCCACGATACACTTTCTTTCAGCTTCTCTGTTGAAGTAATGCAGAATCTGTCAACACCGCTAATTCTTGCACAGGCAAATAGATGATCCAATCTGTGATGCTTTCTTGAATCGGCTAAAATATCGACAATGGAGATATCTGAAAATGCATTTGTTTATCCTCAGCAACTGATGCATCTGCCAACCAAGATCCTGTAGCACATTATACAATCTCCTCTTTGAAATCCTTATATTGGCACGTCCTTTAAGCAGCATGAAAATCTGGCTAGATTAAACTTGTACCGTTTTTGCTCCTTAACGAGACATATGACACACCATTTTAAAACCTTCACTGTGGAAGGAACACTTGGACTTCCTCGCATTCAAACAGCAGCTCATTTTCGTATCTCTGGAGCACAAAGCGTTCCTCTTCAGTAATGAGTGTCGTGACCACGTAATTTTCATCAGAGAATGGCTTCCTGCAGGTCCTGCCAGCCCGATGGAGGTAGTCAACAGCTGTCCTCGGGATATCGAAGTTGTATATATGAGATGTCTCAGGAAGGTCGACTCCCCGTCCTACCAGATCTGTAGCTACCAGAAGACAGCAGCCCTGTCTAGCTTCCTACAAACATATGCACACAATCAAAGGTCGCAGGTGTGCATCAGAAACTCTCAAATTGCCTACTTAACAAAACTTACAGAGAGAGAAGTTGCTCGGACATTGAAATTCATGTCTTCCTCCAATGAACGTATATCTAAGCCTTCTTTATAAGAAGACCTTAAGAATTCAATGACAAGCGTAGTTGAAGGGGGCTCTCCAGCTTTTTTAGATCTCTCAGACTACAGCAATGCATAATCAAATTCCATAAGAAACAATGGATAGTAAATTCCATAAGAAAGAGGACGGTTTTGTTAGAGCGATCTTAAATCATCATTTCTCGAAAGAGCTACATGAAGGACTTAGTAAACAGTATGCACTGTACAGAATGAGCACGCAACTAAAAGGACACTAAATATGTCGGTTACCGAAATGAATGAAAGCATCCGTCTGCACCATTAGGGGAACCGATGGGCATGAAAACCATTAACACTGTTAGACAAGTAGAATAAAGCTTTAGAAAGAGATGCTGGTTTGACACCTCAAAAACATATTATACAGATTATCAGAGTGCGTACAATTAACTGCCAAGACAGAGTTCGAGAAGCACACCGTGTATATGGATGGCTACGAACAGAAATTGGATCATAGGTCCTATGTCAAGTCATCTTCCTAAACATGGGCAAATTTAATTGGGTGAACCACTTCGGAGGGCTAAACTAGTTTGTCAACAAGATTACCTCACTCCCCAAAGAGGAGGCATACCCCTCATTTTCCGACCTGTAGAAGGTGCTTCGATGGATTTCACCCCATGGGTTTCTATTTTCGATTTCCCACTTTGCTCTTAGTGGGAAACGGTTAGCCCATCCATCTCATCCTTCCCTCTTCTGTGGGGATTCTGTTTACATTTATTGGATACTATGAACATTCCAACATGTTCTTCCATGAAATTTTCCTTACATGGGATAGAGGAATTAGATCCTCCAATTGACCTACAAGACAACGAAGAAACAAGACAGACATTAATGGATGATTAAACATCCAAACTTAGAGAATGAAGTTATGAAAAATGGCCTTTGGATGAAACGGGGTGGATCCACATAACCTACAAGTATAACTGAAAACAAGAAGCCCAAAATACAGCCTACATAGATGGAAGACTATTACTTCTATGCATATCATTTTATATTATAGACAAGGATAGAGTGGGATTGTACATATCCAATATCATTGAAAAAACTATAGCTTCCAATGAGTCTGAATCATGAACACCCATTATGAAGGATTAAGGTTGTAGAAGTCGGTAGTCGCTACTCGGTCGGCCGAGTCCTTGCCTAAGGATTAATTGACAGTTGGACAACTAATTAGATTTAGTTGGGCCTTAAGCGATTTAGAATATTTAATTATTTTATATATATAAATAATATTTTATACGATATATTCTTATATATTTACATAGATGTATACATTTTCTAGAATATCAAAGAGGTGAAGCCTTCTCCCACTTTTAAATAGGGTCGGCTACACCGATTCTTGCTCAAATCCATGTTGAAAGATCAGATTATTTTTTTACACCGGTTGTCGGCTACCTAACGCAACCCCCACAAGGGGGGATTTGAACCATGATCTTTTGGGTGGTAGACACACTGCATTACCACCGGACCATTGGAGTGGGGTATAAGTAAAAATAAAAAATAGTGTATCTTCATGCAAAAAAATAGACCGACTAATCGATTGATTAATCGAGCCAAGTGGTATATTGGCCAATTGGTCAATAATCAGCCGACCACCCCACCGACTCAACTAGTCAGCCTAGACGATCAATTTTTACAACCATATAAAAGATGAGTTGGACTCAATTGAATGAACAAATGTACGAGAGCTATGTAATTTATGGAATCAAGCTTGTAAAAGTTGATCGGTTAGGTGTACAATTTGGTCTGACTAGTTGAATCAGGAAGGTATCCAAACAAACTAGGACTAGGATTAGTCGGTTGATCGATCGACTAATCAAATGACTTTTTTTCATAATTATTTATGTTTGTTCCTAATTTTTTATGAGTAAACTTGAAGATGCTTAATGTTTGAAATGGAAAGCTTCTTTTATTTCTGTTGGGATAAAAATAAGTCATACCATAAAAGAGATCCCAGGGCTCTCTTATATAGGAGAAGAACCAAGGGTTAATTACATAAGTGATACCCAAAAAAACATAAAATATAAATATAATACGATGAGATATAAACATCTCAACACTCCCCCTCAAGCTGGAGCATAAATATCAACCACGCTCGGCTTGGAACATCTCTGAAATGGACCTCTGGCCAGTGCCTTCCATCCCGCCCACCCAACAACCCTGTCATGCTCCGAACCATCCATCCCAAATGCAATCACCATCGATTTTATCCTGTTGATATGCAGTCCAGATAGGCTGCCAAAGATATCCACCAGGAGCGTTGCATTGCGGTCCCACTCCTTCGATCCCCCAAGAAAAATCAACGTGGCATCCGCATAGTGAAGCAAAGGAACATAAATATCCCTCAGACGGAAGCCCTCACACCACTCTGCCTCCACCGCACGCCTGAATAAGACGACCAAACAATTCGCCACCAGGACAAAGAGCATATGAGCCAACAGGCATCCCTGACGGACACCCCGTTGCGACTGAAAGAACCCTCCCTCCGATTTACAGTTCGACAAAATCGAACAGGAGGAGGTAGTGACACATCTCTTCATCCACTGCACCCAAACCTCAAGGAACCCCCTCCGCCGCAGTGAGGTCCATAAGAACTTCCAGCTGACACAATCGTAGGCTTTGGCATAATCAATCTTCCAGAGCGCCCCCTTCTTCTTTGACCGCTTCCACTCGAGGCATATTTCCGACGCCACCACTAGACCATCCACACTTTGACGAGCCGGAATGAAGGCGGACTGCCCCTGAAGCACCACCGAGTCCATCACCCTCTTGAGCCTGTTCGCCAACACCTTTGCCACAATGAGATATAGAGCGTTGGAAATAGAAATCGGACTGAAGTCCCCCACCCTCAACGGATTTTCCTTCTTTGGAAGAAGAAAGATCAAAGACCAATTGACTTTCTCAAATCCTCTGTTGCCAGCCCTGAATTCACAAAGCACCCAAAACTCACGGTAGAACAGTACGGGAAAACCATCAGAGCCCGGAGCCCCTTCCACATTCAATCCCCAAACTGCCCGCCTCACCTCCTCCTCAGAGAAATCAGCCAACAAAAACTCTGCCTGCCCAGCATTCACCGAATCCACACCCACCCCAACCACCCCCAACCTTCCCCTCCTTCCTGCACCCTACGCGATGCCTCCACGAAGTGGCTCCGTAATGCCCCACCAATCTACTCCTTCCCCGACACTCTGACCCCCTCAATCTCGATCTCATGCAAGAAGTTCCTTTTCCTCCGACCGGACGCCATCGAGTGGAAGAACCTCGTATTGGCATCACCCTCTTTCAACCACTTCTGCCTCGACCTCTGGTGCCACTCAACTTCCTCTTTTCTGTCCTCCAGCATCAGCTCCTCCATCAAGCCCAACCTCTCCGCGAACTCTTCCTGATTCAAGCCCCTCTCGTCATCGAGGCCATCCAACGTCAACACCCTTGCCGCTGCTTCACCTCACCTTACCCTACGCCAAGCCCTAACCTCCCTGCCAAACGCCATCAGCAAAGATCTTAGGGACTTCAATTTATCCCAAACTGCGAGATCGCCGAGCCCACTGGAGCACAACCTCTCCAATGACCACCATCTCCCTGAAACCAGCTTCAAGTAACCAGCTCATCATATCTAATTAATTCATTGGTTCAGACTGAAGAAGCAATGCCACTCGATTATTATGGTAGGCGCTCACCCATAAAACATAATGCTTGCATCCTTAATTGTTGGATTGTCCTATTGATTCACAATCATGAGTGCCACTAATCCCGTAAGAGTCGTTGACTTTTTGCCAACTATTTCCTATTCATAATTTGTCCCATCTACAGCTGTCTGAAATTGATGAACTCTGGGATGGAAAATGTTTTATCTATATGGTTAACCCATTATCGGGTTAGAAAGAATCCAATGGCAGATGTGGTTCAGACAAGTGATTGTAGGAAAGCTAGACTCATGGGTGCCCCTAAAGAGAAGGTTTGACATTCTTTAGAGTGGAAAATTGAATTAAACAAGTACAAAAGAAACTTGTGATCACTGCACCGAGTGTGGAACATACGGATCATCTCCTCTTACCTGTGATCTCTCGTAAAGAAATTGGAGAATATAGCAGACTTCCAATATATGACGACCTGTACTACTATGAGTAGGTTATTCACCTGGGTATGAGAGAGGAAAACCTCTGTTTTCTAGGGGATTTGGAAGCAGAGAAATGATGTTTTATTTTTTGGTGTCACATCTTATGTTGAAAATATCATCCCTCTTCAACTGGATTGTGGAACATTCAGTTGTTTTCTGATTTTAATAAACGTCAGATGACTAGTCAATCTCAAGTAGAATCAGTTTCCCTAAAAAAGTAAGTATGCCACAGACGTTATTCATGGGATTGAGAAAATTTGCAATCACCTCTAAAACGAAAGCCTGAATACTAATTCCTATCTTGGCCCATTCTCAAATTACTTTCTATAATGGTTGCAGTCATGGAAGTTACCAATAAAGTGGAGAGGAGTGTCTCCCTGAAACCTTCTTGGTTTCCAGTCGCCCGATTCTTCTTTGTTTTGGGTTTTTTATTTGGTTTGTTGATTATTTGATCCTGACTATTCTGTCATCTATTTTAGTTTGACTAACACGAGGGAGGTGACTATATTTTCCTTGTAATAACCTAAATGGCTACTCCAACAGGAACTAATAATTTTAGCTATAACATGTACTAGTACACAGACCACTAGGATGACTAACCTGATCATTGACAAAAATTATAGCAGATTTTGGGGAGTCCGCCTGTAGAATTGACAGCAAGTAATGTAATCTTTGATGTTTCTCACATATCTGCACAAAATATATAACCAACGAAAGAAAATTACCACGGGCTTCTTACGATTGAAAATCAGGAAATATGAAATAGGCTTTTCCTTGTTGCGCAGTAAAAACAGATCTGAATGCACTTCTATTACATACATTAGAAAGTTCGATCATGATATACCTACAGGCCAAAACCTACAGGAAATATTAATTAAAAAATCCATATCTACTTGTCTTTTTTAGCTTATTGTACAGTGAAAGGAAGAATGTTACTCATATTGTTGTTGTTATTATAGTCATGAAACTGATTCAATTATATGATCAAAGTACAAGGACAAGCAAAGCTACAAGATCGTAGTATTGCTTATCTAATAGATAGTTAAGAACCATAAATTTTATAAAAAGAGAATGTAACTATAACGTCTTAAAACCATCTACAATTTACAACTTCCGTTAAGGGTCAGTTTCTTAAATTAATAATAACAATAGCAAGAACATAATATATTCTTTAAAAAAATCTGAAGAGGTGTCTTCATAAACAATAACTGCAATGCGTCATAAAATTCAACCATAGATGTAATTTCTAAGGTGGTTATTGTTGGAGTATATGCATCAATTTTGTAGATGGGTTAATGGATCCCTCCAGGATCCATTTACCACATCCAGTCATTTAGTCTCACATTTACTGTCTGTGGGATGTGGAGCCTCAGTGGGACCTATATAAGAAGCCCTATACCTCTTGTATCAGTGAGAGAAAGTTGAATGCAACAATCATCCCTTTGAAGCGTTCTCCCGTGGTTTCATCCCGCTCCTTAGGGAGCAGGGTTCCACGTATCATGGTGTTCTTCAAGATGTTTATTCTTTATATATGATCGTGCTTCCTTATTGCAATATTCTAACATGGAATAAGAGCGGGTCGATTCTTGGTTGATTTTTTGAAGATTTATTGTACAAGATCATTCAAGTTTCAGTGTTTTGGGTTTTTTAAAACCCGAGTTTTCTGCTATCACATACTTTTGAAAGATCAGTTCATGCAGATCTATTTTTCGATCAAGTTCTTGTTCTAGGGTTTAGATGAAACCTTAGAAATTATTCTGAGATCATCTCCTCGGCTACGCAAACTACAAGATTTGGTTCTGGGTTTATTTGAGTTTTGGCATAACAGGTTTCTTCTTCTCCAATAAATGACGGCTAGGGTCCCTTCCTTGGAACCCTAAATCATGTAGCTGAATTCCTCCGTATCTCCAGCTTGCTCCAAGGCGGCGGCTCATGCAGGCAGCACCTCACCGCCCGCTTTAAAAAACAACGGAGAAGCATCAGACAACATCCCCTTTCTTCCTCATGGTGATGGTCTCCTCCCAATGCGATCAACCCCATGCGAGCACCTCCCTCTCGCGGCTTCTTCAATTCTCCTCCAGGCGATCTAGAAGACCTTCCATGCGATCCCAGCAACGGTGGTGCAATCTTACTCACGTGAGCCATCGGCCCTCGCGTACAGGTCCCGACAGCAGAGCCCCATTGCATGCCACACGGGGCAATGCTGGCTTCAGGCGATGGCGACGGTTCCTCTCCTCCAATAGCAACAGGTGGTCGATCCAAGTGATGGCCTAGGGCCCCCAAGTGCTCTCCTCCCATCGGCGATCCACCTACTCCAAACGGAACATCCTCCAGTTCCAGAGGTCATTTTAAAAGGGGGTGTTGGAGTATATGTGTCACTTGTGTAGATGAATATACCGCATCTAGTGGTATAGTCCCACATCTATCGTCTGTGGGATGTGGAGACTCGGTGGGGCCTATATAAGAAGCCCCGCACCTCTTGTATCGGTGAGAGAAAGTTGAATGCAACAATCAACCCCTTGAGGCGTTCTCCCGTGGTTTCATCCCGCTCTTTAGGAAGTAGGGTTCCACGTCAAAATCTCGGTATTTTTATGATGTTAATTCTTATCTCTGATTACACTTCTGCATTTCAATATTTCTAACAATTATGGTTTTAGAATTTATATATGCTAGCATTGGATAATACAAACAAATACTATCACTAGCAAAAGGATAGAAAGAAGGCGATGGAAGGTTACTGGGATGGGGAAAGAGAAGGAGAAAAGGCTGATTAGGGTTCTGAGAGTGGCATGGAGCCTTTTCCAAGGCCCAATCTTTCCACTAGGCTTCCAGTGGAGCAAAATTGGTGGTCGAAAGGCTTCTGTTAGGGGTGATGATGCTCAGATGATTCCCAATGGGCGCAACAACAATTTTGGGGCCCGAAGGAGGTCCGCTCTGCGCTTCCTAACCAGCTGGGGTCTTCCAATTAACACTTGGAGGGTGGAGAGCAAGAGCTTGAGGAAGGTGAATGACAAAGGCCGAAGGTCCAAAAGAGGCATCTTCAGATTATGAAACCAAGGAATATATAGACCAAAAAATTACGATCGTTTGACCTGAAAGTTGTCTCATCTTTGGTTCGGAACCATGGGATATATAGACTTCATTGAGTGTCATGAATCACTGACAATTAATGACCTATATGAAGGACTCTTTAGCTCGCTCAAAAGGACTTACCCACTATATATCTGTTAAGACAATTCTAAATTAGGTTAATTATATGAAGTTTATTTAGTGCAACATGGATGTGGTTGGACTTGGTTGAGTTAGTGGGATGTACATAAAACACTCTATCTCTTGTATACATTGAGAAAAGAGAATAGAAAACCTAGCCTTAAGCCTTTTTCCCGTAGCTTCATCTCACTCTTTACAGAGTCAACTTCTACGAAAAATAATATCAGTTCTTAATCTATGATTATTATTTCAAAGTTCAACAATATTAAAACATATTTTAAATATTAAAGAAACTTAGAGAACACCTGGAATAATTTAAGTGTGTGATGAGCATAATCTAATTGTTCATACTCATTGCTCTCACGCTCCCACAGTCTGGGGCTCTTACAGGATCAACCCTCTATGTATATCACTCTCACAGGATCAACCCTCTTTACTGAAATGATTTTATAAGTACTAAGAAAAAAATAAACATGTCACAAATCCTACAAGAGTTTGCATTAATCATTATTGGCTCAATAAGGATTTTTTATGCAAGTTTACTTGTAATATTACTTAGACCTAATAAGATCAAATCTTCTAAGGGGTTGTTCGTTCGCAACAATGCGAGGGATAGGGAAGTATAAGGGTGAGTTCATGATGAACACGTTTTTGCCTCTATATATAATGATATATTGTCATAATACAGGAAGCGAAAACGATCCATGCAGAATACCACACTTTTGAATGTGTGGGATATGTTACTCGACAAGTCTATCAAGGTCGAACATAGAGACATAAACCTCTGCGGTGATCAATCAAATTTCAATGTTTAATATAAGTGATTAATTCTAAACCTAGGTCAACCATGCAAACAATGCACAAAGTGATGCAAAAATATGGTGAATGGACTATATACAATTTTTATTTGGTTTTTATACAAGAATAGATGCTACAATATGCCATGCTATGCAAACATACATACATGTACTAGTATAAACCTAAGAAATCAATAACATAAGCAATTTCGAAATTCAATTTCATGAATCATTTATTGCATCAAAATTTACTCCAAGTTCAATTAATGACATTTAAATAAATAAAAGAAGACACAATATAGTTTGAATTTAGCACTCATTCAATTATGCACGCCATCATGTAGAGCATCAAATAAGCAAACTAATGAAATTGAAATCACTGGAATTGGAGTTCGTATGCTCAATATATCATCAAAAGTTAATTACGGGCATAAATGAAACAGAAATATGAGAAATTAATGCAAATATATATATATATATATATATATATAATGTCATGGAGGAGGCATTTACATAAATAAGAAAACCCAACTAGGCTTTCATGCAATTTAACCAAGCGTGCACGGGTATTTTTGTAATTTCAGAAAACTGACTGGGTCACTGCGCAATTTCGCCAAGTGCTACACGTGGAGCGTGTGATCGATGACCTGGATGCGATTTTGAAGAATGTCAGGGCTGATGCTGCAAAATACCCTGCCCGCACGTGCTAAGCATGTGCAAGCAGGCTCGGAGCAAAAACTTGATTGGCTGCAGGTTCAAAAGCCATGAGGGGTGGCCTCTGTGCTTCGTTGCTGCTACGGTTGGTGCCAAGGCTGGAGCGGAATGTGGACTGTCAGATCGTTCTCGATCCAACGATATTTGTTGTTCGTTTCTCTTCGTTGTCCTCCTCTCGTGTGTCGATGAAGGCTAGGCTCCGACGAGCCACCTGATGCTCCTCCGTGCTCTTCCTCGAGCGTTGAAGGTCGGAGAAGATGCCAAGGTGGCTGGCGAAGATCCTGGGTAAGCGAGGAGGCGCTGAGGGTGGCTAAATCAACAACTTAGTGCTCCCTCATCGGCGCAGGAGCTCTAGAATGGAGCAGCGAGGTCAGCTCCGACCGTTGAAAACTTAGACCTGCAAAAGGGTTAAGCGATATAGTCGAAGCTTATAGAGCGAGATAGGGGTCAACGGAGGGCCGCTGAGATGGAGAAAATGGTTGCCCCTGAATGGGTTCTCCTTCGCCTCCAACATACGAGTAAGACTAGGATGAGGGAGGTTTGGAGGAGAGGAGGTGGTGATCGAAGCCTCCCACGAAGGTAAGGGACACACGACGGAGCTCGGCGAGAGATCAACTGAAGGTGAACCGACCTGGATAATTGAATAAAAAAGAAGAAACAAGAAAGAAAATAAGGTAGAGAGGATCTTACCTGGGATTGAAGTAGACGCAGAGATGGTCGAAGGTGGCTTGAGAAGAGCCGGTGAGGGGGGCTTGGTTCTTAGCTTGACCTGGGTAACCACCCCAGGAAGCTCAACAACATCTAGGACGTTGTGGCATGGTCGAAGAAGACCACGGGTCGACATCGGGGTGAAGAAGGGTCTTTGCCATCTCAATCCTTCGCTTCCCTGTCACAAGATGGAGAGGGGCTCAATCATGGCCCATGAAATGGTGGACGGAGGAGATTAGGGGGCGGATATGGAGGTTACACGTGAGGTTGGGGACGTGAAAGTAACGGACGCTTGGAGGCCCTAAAAAGTCGGTCGTGCGACATTGAAGGTCACGTGAGAAGGTCGAGAGTTAGGGCTGAGTAGGGAAGTGGTCAATGATGGAAATGAGTGCTAGAGGTGAGTGGGAGAAATGGAGGAAGAAGGTGGGGCGCAATGGAAGGTGGCAGTAAGAAGGTAGGAGACGAAAGGGCAGACATTGGATCTTGAGATCCAACGGCGGAGAATGGGGCATGAACGGGCACTCCAGATCATATCTAGAGATTTGATCGGAGGGTGGGAAGCGAAGCCGGTTTGGACGCTACGGATTGAATCTGGAAGAGGTGATCTGAAGGTGGGGCGAGTAGGCGGGTGGCGATAGAAGGATCGAGCCGTGTGGCAGCTCCAGAGAGCGCCACGTGGCCCAATGATAAAAATGAGAAAAATAAAGAAAATTGAAATAAAATACTTACATGTTGAATTAGAAAAAAAGTCAAGATGAAAGTTGTAGATCTCAATGAGATCTACATGTTTAATGTTGAACAAAAAACTAAAAGAGGTCGGATATACAAACTACAATTTTTGGGAGCATTTTTATGAATTAAACACCTCTTTTAATTCTTTTGTATTTTTAATTTATAGAAGTCAAAATAAATATATATACAACAATTACTCTATTTTTAGGGGTTTTTAATAAATAAGAAAAGTTAGTGTTAAATATATGCAGTAATTAGGGTTAGTTACCAACAATGGGTTAGTAGTTAATATTAGTCAATTAGTGATGAATTTTGTTGATTTGTTTAAGCCAGGAGAATAATAAGTGATAAATAATATGATTAATCCCAGATCCATCATCCCCCTACACTTAAATATGCTCCTCCGCGAGTATGTGAAGAATGAAAGAGTCGGATTAATCACTAATTGTGCTTGTGAAATTTCAAGGCTTAATTCATCAAACGTCCTTGATTTTAGTGATCCTTAAATTATGGTCTCAACCAAGCTTTAGTCAAAAGGAATCCTTCTCTAATTATCAGAACGTTGTATGTATGTATAGTATAAGGATGTGACATTTAGTGTATAATGCAATCATGAGAGTCGAGTCAAGATGCCAACCAAAGTCCTGATCCAAGAAACTCTCCTCAAAACCTAATCCTCAACACTAGGGAATAAGTCAGTTCTTGCATTCATTCCACCATCTCAGTAGTTTGTCAGACTTGAAAGTGTAGATGGAAGGCCAATTCATGAGGGTATATGTTTGGGTAATTTCTTCTATCCCTCACATTAGAACAAGGGTCTTCTCGAGTGCCTTATTACTCAACACATATTTTTGGTTGTTGGCCAATGTGTCCATCAAGAGAGTTTAGAGTCGTATGTACTTGTTTTTCTGGAAGTGCACAGGGACGTGTCTCTTTTGAGTATCTAAGATACCTTCGACACCCAAACTTTTTTTTTGAGGCTTAAAAAAGGGGGAGACACTCTTTGATGTTCACCCCAAAAATGTATAAATGAAAAATAAAAAAGTTAATTACAACAAAAGGGAGAAGGAGGAGAAAAAAGTGAAGAAAACCCAAAAGAAGAAGCAATCGAACAACACCAGCCCAAACAAACAAGGCCCAACGCCTACACAGAACACCAGTCACCAATAAAGCGCGAACAAAGGATAAGAGTATTTTCCCGATAGAACCGCTGACCGAAGAAGAGAGCATCGTTCCTTTCCAGCCAAATGCACCACAGTCTTGCAATGGGGGCCAAGAGATCCCGCCTATCCCTGTTCCTGTTGTTCCAAAGAAGCTCACAAAAAGCAGAACTTTGAAATGGTTGGACACCCAAACTTGTATGACTATACGATGCAGAGACCTTTTTTGGGTTCTAGCCCGACTCCTGATCCTAATATCGTTGGTCCAAGTGGACACTTTGAAATGGTTGGGAGCGCTCACCTTTGGTGGAAGCTCTTTGTAATTGACTTTGTATTGAGAGCTTTTTCATTCAACATTTCTTTTCTTCTTTTGGCTAGCTCCACTGCTTTTACCAAGCTGGCGTACACTAATCAATAGTTTATTAAGTTTCATCACACCCTGACACATAAATCAATATCAAGAGATAGCATATGAACTTGTTCTCATACTGGCTAGAATTTTTTGACACTCAGATTTCATGAAGCTTTCATTGACTTTATCACATCCCCGCGCATCATAAAATCAGGTCCGGACTCAAATCTCAAATCCCAATCCCTCAAGTGAAATCTCAACTCATCTCATCATTCATGCAGTTGTGCATGTGATGTGCTGATCATATTCCTTTAGGATAGAGATAAAGAGTGCAATATAGCACTCATATCTTTCAAACTAGGGAAGGGAGGATTATTAAGTCTCTAACTCTAATGACTAAGACTAGTTAACTCAGACTCTCAAGACCTCAAAAATCAAGTGTTCTCGAGTCCTCAAGCCTTGAGTGATAGTGATCGTGTCAGGGATACACTAACTCGATATTTTTGTGATTTTTGAATTGTACGAAACTTTATGGATATTTTTTGATTTTTTTAAAGAAATAATGACTGCCTAAACTCATATGATTAGTTGCATCTACTTCCAACTAGTATGGGTGTAAGTACGTACCATCAGACGACTATCCGTATTACTTCAAGACGTCATATGCATTGTCTTTTAACCACCCACTCTGCTAGATAGAGACCGTAGTTCTTCCACTGAAAAGTAGCTAATCATTTTTAAGTTTAGGAGTTAGAACCATTACTAAAGATTTTTTCAATTTTTCTGATTTTTATATTTTTTTCTAATTTTTATGGGTTTTTGAATAAAGTTAGAAGCATATACAAATGCAAGTTAATCTCATTTTATCCCTTATTTTTGAAAGAATTTTGAAAAGATTTTCCAAATCATGTTACATAATATATATTTTTTCAAAATATTTTTCAAACAGTTTTCAAAACAAGTAAAATCCCATTTTTCAAACCAATGTCAAATATTTTTCAAAACTGTGTCACACTGTTATAAAATTTTTCAATCATTTTACAAATATTTTTACACAAATCACTTCACAAAGTACTATACCCTAGCCCCCATTGAAAATTTTCAAAATATGATGTATGGTTAAAGTATATATGAAATATATACAGTACACCCCCTATATTAGCTTTTTCTATGTCCTCATAGCACCGAGTGATATGGAGCCATAGGTCATGCTGAAATAAAGAGGAGCATATGGGAACTGACTCGAGACATCCTCCTATACTTAGGTTAAGAATAACCGAAGTATAAAAAGAGGAGAAAGGGAAGGGATCAAATGAGTGAAGAAGAAGACAGGGGCTCGGGACTCCCCTATACTTAGGTTGAGAAGAGCCTAAGGATAGAGACATGCAATGAAGATGGAGGAACCCGAGTTGAACAATCAGGTATAACATGGTTCTCCCTATACTTAGGATGAAGAGTAGCCTATGCATGCTGAATATGAAGCTATGTATATGGAAACGGGTTACCAGTTGGGATGAGAATGAAATGGATCTTACAAGATGGTTGAACCTTCAGAGATGAATGAATCTAAAGACATGAAAGATGGAGTGTCTAGGTTTACAGAAGGGTTGGAAAGAATACACAATTCAAGCTCAACCAAGCAAGCATATACCTTTGATTCACCAACTTACACATGAAGATCAACAAATGTTGGTCATTTATCTTTTATATTTTATTTGTGATCATCCAGAATATAAGTCCGTTACGCCGGGCTCAGTGATGGGTTTTGAGCACTATCCTAGGTATACGTCCTCACCTCTCAACATGCAACTCATCCTACGTACAATGTAGGTCTCTCCCATAATCCAAAGTGAAATTTTACTCAATTTTATTTCGGTCGAATTGCATAATCAATCCCAATTTTATGCTTAGGTTATCACTGAATTTAATATGCACAGAAGTCAAGCATCCATAATCTGACGACCAATCCTAATTTCATTTAAATCCTAAGTGATGAATCAAGGTAGAGAAATCGAGGAAAACTCATAACAAAAGTCTCTACATAGACGTCCAGAATAAAACAGAATTACTAAACGATACATAACATCATAACATAAGTCTCTACACTCCCCCTCAAGGTGGAGCATAGATGTCTATCATGCTCAGCTTGGAAGAACATCTCTGGAAAGGTCCTTTGAGCAGCGTCTTGGTGAATATGTCAGCAATCTGATCCTTTGAGCTAACGTGGGATGTAGATATCAAGCCTCTCTGGATCATATCTCTCGTGTAGTGGAAGTCTACTTCGATATGCTTTGTTCTTTCATGAAATGTTGGATTGTTGGCAATAAGCAATGCTGCATGATTGTCACACTGAAGCTGCATAGGTAAAGGTACAACTATATGTAGATCTTCTAGCACAGCTCGAATCCACATCATCTCCGTGCTTACTTATGCCATGGCTCTATATTCTGATTCAACACTGGACCTTGCCACAACAGTTTGTTTCTTGCTTTTCCAAGAAACCAGAGAGCTCCCAACAAAAACTGCAAATTCTAAAGTAGACTTTCGATCTTTAGGGCATCCTGCATAATCTGCGTCTGCACATGCTGAAATAGATAAATCTGTGCCCTTTCTAAATAACAACCCTGAGCCTGGAGATGACTTTAGATACCTCAGTATCATGTATATGGCATCCATATGGACTTGTTTTGGCTGCTCCATAAATTGACTCACCCGACTTACTGCAAAGGCAAAGTCGGGTCGAGTTACGGTAATATAAAGGAGCTTACCCACCATCTCTCTATATCTCCTCTTGTCTACTTCTGCAGTGTCATCGTCATACAACTTCATGCTTGGATCCATAGGAGTACTTGATTGTCTACATCTAGCCGTGCCTGTGTCAATCAACAAATCTGTAATGTACTTCCTTTGGGTCATCACCAGAACCTGTGCATTCCTGGCAAATTCCAACCCTAGAAAGTATCTTAAGGTACCAAGATCCTTTGTGACAAACTGACGACCCAGAAATGCTTTTGCCCTCTCTATTCCCTGAACATCATCTCCTGTAATTAGAATATCATCAACATAGACCATGATGACCACCGTACCTGTAGAAGACTTCTGAATGAACAACGAGTGATCTGCATTAGATATTTTGAACCCTTGTCGTTCAATGAAGAGGAAAAGCTTCTGGAACCACGCCCTTGGGCTCTGCTTAAGGCCATAAATCGCCTTGTGAAGTCTACACACCATATGCTTCTCCCCCTCAGTGAACCCTGGTGGCTGCTGCATGTAGACTTCCTCCTGCAAATCTCCATACAAGAAGGCATTCTTGACATCAAGTTGAGATATAGTCCAGTCACGTACCACAACTGATAAAAGAATACGAAGAGTAGAGTGACGAGCCACTGGAGAAAATATATCCATATAGTCCAAGCCATAGGTTTGTGTGAAACCTCGCGCGACTAGCCGTGCCTTGTACCGATCTAGACAGCCATCAACATGGTATTTTACTGTGAATACCTACTTGCAGCTAACAATGGACGCGTCAGGGGGAGCATTAACCAAGCTCCATATGCCACAAGACTGTAAAGCACGTATCTCTTCTTCCATAGCCAGTCGCCAACAATCAATCTTTATAGCTTCCTGATAGGTCCGTGGTATGTCCACGGAAGACAAAGCCGCTGCGAATCTATGAAAGTCGCCTATGAGATGATGAAAGGACACCTGGGAAGCCAACGGATAAGACACACAAGTCCGTTTCTGCTTCCGAATAGCAATGGGAATATCAAGGTCGTCGTCTTCTGTACTGGACGGTGTAGTCTCCTCCTGCAATGAAGAATCCTGCACATGTACCATATCCGACCCATCAGTAGTGACGTCATCTGAACATACCTGAGGCGTGATGGATGCCTGACGTGTAGCCTGAGCAGGACCTGACCGACACGTATAGAATTTAGGGAAGGGTGGAATAGGCGGTTGAGGAGGCGGCGGCAGCGGCGGTGGTGGTGGTGTAGCAACCGGAGCTGGAGTGGACTCAGGTGAACTCAAGCTAGGAGGAGGGACATAAACATCATTGTTGGTAGTGGACGAGACCAGTCTGTCACCTGCAGGGGAAAAGTACATAACGGACTCAAAAAATGTGACATCAGCACTGACAAAATATTTCTTTTCCATGGGGTCATAATAGCGATGACCTTTTGAATTCTAAAGTAACCTACAAAAACACACTTGACAGCTTTAGGAGAGAGTTTGTCAAGTCCAGGAGACAGGCGATGAACAAACGCAACGGTACCAAAGACACGAGGAGTAAGTGAGAATAATTCCTTATCAGGGAAAATGACAGAAAGAGGAAGTTTCCACCAAGGACAGATGATGGCATTCGATTGACCAGATAGCAGGCTGTAAGGACAATATCCCCCAGAAAGTGATAGGAGCACAACTTTGAATAAGAAGGGTTCGAGTAATGTCAAGAAGATGACGATGTTTTCTTTCTGCCACGCCAGTCTGTTGAGAGGTGTAAGCACATGTGGTTTGGTGAATAATACCCTTGGACGAAAGAAACTGAGAGAACGAGTGCAAAATTCCAATGCATTATCTGTACGAACATATTTGACAGTAAAAGAGAAAACATTCTGCACTTCATTAATCAAATTTTTAATAACATCCCCTGCTTCAGATTTATTCTTTAAAAGAAAGACCCACGACACACGAGAAAAATCATCCACCACCACTAGATAAAACACGTGTCCCTGATGATCAGGTATACGATTCGGACCCCAAATATCAATGAAACAACTCAAACGGGGAGCTACTGCTCCGACTCTGATGACTAGGAAAGCTAGACCGATGATGCTTTCCCAACTGACACGCTTCACAGCGAAAGGACGAACTGAGAGAGATATGAGGCAAGAGATGTCACATTTTCTGGAGCGGGAGGGCCAAAATGAAGATGCCAGATGTACAAAGAGACTGATCCGACTGAATATGAAGAAACGCCAGCATAAGAGTTTCGGACCAGACGATAGAGACCATTCTGCTCAGAGCCACAACCAATTACCCTGCCTGTTAGTATGTCCTGAAAAATAAGAGACGAGGGGTCAAATATAGCACAACAGCGCAAATCCTTCGTAATCTGACTAATAGATAACAAGTTCATGGAGAACTCAAGAGCATGTAAAACTTTCTGGAGATGCATAGTAGGCGATAAGGAAACCTCCCCCTGTTCAGCGATGGGGGAATGGGTACCATCTGCTATAAGAACTGAGCGGCATGTGGGATGTCCCTATAGGACTCAAGTCTCTCTCTGTCACGAAAGAGATGATGGGTGGCGCCAGAATCGATAATCCAATCAGAGAGGTCATGACAAGATGTAAAGGCAGTGGCACTACCTGAGGTACTGGCAACGGCTGATGAACTGGCAGAAGCTGTAGCAGCAACATCTGAAGGTCCTCCTGGCGAATCAGTAGATGAGTGAGGCATAATATCATGTAAATGTGCCACAAGCTCTTCGAATCTTTTGTCAGCAGTGGAAGCTGACTGAGGAGGAACATGCTCGGCTACACACGCTGATGTTGGAAACCTACGCTTAGAGTAACATGTATCCTCCGAGTGGTCGGTGCGGTGGAAGAATGAACACGGCTGACGAAAGCGACCTCCTCGTCCACGGGGTCCACGCCCACGATCAGAAGACTGTACACCTCTCCCACGCGATACTGCCATCGCCGATGGGGGTGGAGTAAACATGATGGAGGAGACTGATATGCGACTGAGCCTCCGATAAACGTCCTCCATAGGAGGAATAACCGCATCAGCTAATATCTGAGAGCAGGCTGCCTCATACTCAGGATCGAGTGCTGCAAGTAGTATGCCCACCATGGTAGCGTTCCGAAATGTCTTCTGCTGCTCTGGAGTTGCCATGAGTGGTATGGTACTATATAGTTTCTCAAACATCCCTCTCAGGGAGGTGTATAACGAGTGAAGTGGGCGCCCATTCTGCTTCATCGTGAATATATCATGCTGGAGCTGTAACATCTTGGTCTCGTTCGCACTTGGGAATAAGTAGCGGCCAGAATATCCCACATTGCCTTGGCAGTGGGCTGATGAAGGAGTCATTGGCAATCTCCATCGACCGTGTGCCTGATAGCCAAACTTTGGCATAAGAGTCATCTGCCTCCCACGAGGCATAGATCCCATTCTTCTCTGCCGGCTCATCCTCGGTAAGTATATGCTTCTTACCGTTTGACTTCATGAGACTCATGAACTGCATCGCCCAGAGCTCATAGTTTTTCCCATCCATTTTGACTATTGGCGCAGGACCTTTGAAGGCGCCTATGGAGGGCATATCGACCTTGTGTTCTGACATAGCGCCGTAGATGAAGAACTAGGGATTGTAGACTATAAACAGTTGTCTACAAGGACTTGATCGGATTTGAGTGCATATGTAGACGTTACACACTCAAATTATGGAGATAGAACGATCGACGAAAGTGGTGGCGTCGGCATGGAAGGAAGGGAACCCGACGGTATGGGTCCCCTACCTAGGGCACGGTCCGACGGAGGAAAGAGGCGGGGCCTGGCGACAAGGGGGCGAGCCCCGACGGCGAAAGGGGGGGCCTGGTGGCGAGAGGAGGCCTTGGCGGAGGAGAGGGAGGGCGGGGACAGTGGCAGCGGTGGCGGAAGGCGGGGTAGGAGAAGGGGGAGGGGGCGGCGGAAGAGAGGAGCCTAGGGTTAGGGTTAGACCCTTGGCTCTGATACCATGTTGGAAAAAATCGATTTATCTATTATTCCAAGGAACCCGGGGCTCTCTTATATAGAGAGAGACCCAATGGGTAAAATACATATACGTCCAGAATAAAACAGAAATTACTAAACGATACATAACATCATAAGTCTACAAATCAGAGGAGATGAAGTGAATCTCCCCGATTATAACTAGGATGTCCTACCTACGATCAAGCACAAAATATGTGATTACATGGAAGGAAATATCAAGATATATCGACGATATATCATCGATATATCGATATCGAGATGAGACCGATATCGGTATCGATATGGTGATATATCCTCCCTTTTAGTCATTTCCTTCACAAAAGTGTGTCGATATGGGCGATATTTCAGCATATCACAGATATATCGTTGAAATATCGTATGTGTGAAAATAAAAGAAGCTCGGATAGTAACGTGCCTATCCTAAATCGAACACTCAAGTGGAGCCCTAATCGGGTGAGGGGTGAAACATGCTCCACACACCACAAAAAGATCCAAGTTTATGATACATATACGAGTCCTCTATCGAGAACCGCTATAAATGCAATTATTACAGACACCAAATGAAATGAACAGAAATGCCCATTAAAAATCTGGATGTTTCAAAGGGTGCTTCTATGGTTCCTTGTAGCAAGAGCTTCCGACTCTCGCCTTCATGTTTCTCGAGCCTCCTCGGTCTCCACAGGCCCTACCACAAAAGCCAAGCGTTAGATATACATCAAGAAATTTAATGGACAACAATGCAAAAACAAACACAACATGTAGACCTAAGTGTTGAAAATAATCAACTTAACTAAAACATTAAAAATCTGATCAATCACTAAGATTTTTTTCGAAAAGTGCAACAGGTGAGGTCCCAAAAGTTGGGACTCACCGTTAAATATATTTCATTAAATAAAAAAGTATAAAATAGTACATAGACTTACAAACTCCACAAAAATGACTTTGTTCCTCGCACACCAAATTGCCCATAAAGTTGCAAAAGGTCGCGCACTATCCTTATGGCAGAATCTGCACACCAAACGGATGCTCCTCCAAAAACCAGCACCATCATGATAGTCACACTAGCATATGCCGGACATGCTCCAAACCCACGCGGAAGACGGAAATATGAAGAACGAGTGGTCAGCGTCACATCTAGTGCAAACCTCGCTGGCCAACCCAAGCAAATGGCATCAGCGAACCTGCGAAAGTATCTGATACTGACGAAACATCCAAAGGAAAACCTTTATCCGATTTGGTACCCTACATCTCCAAACTAACCATAAATCTGCCACCATGTTCTGTTCCACATCGTCTCCCTGTCACCAAAGGAAGATCCAATACATGATTGAAAGGCACAACGTGGGACAACCCCAACACGTCGTCGCCTGCATCTCACGGTCGTCCAAGCCGAAAGGAAACACCACTGATTTAGTCATGTTGATACGTAGTCAAGAAAGGTTTCCAAATATGTCCATGATGTTAGATGCCCGCCAAATCTGCTCCTGCTCCGTCCCTAAGAACACAATAGTGTCGTCAGCATACTGCAAAAGCCAAATAGCAATTTCATCACGCTTGTATCCTCCACGCCAACCATTAATCGTGGCCAATCTCATCATGACTGTCAGCATGTCCGCTACAATGATGAACAAGAGAGGTGCCAACGGACAACCCTGTCTTATCCCCCTCTGCTGCTGAAAAAACCCCCCTTCCGATCTGCCATTGACAAGAATCGCATGAGACGACGTCATAACACATCTCTTGATCTACCCTATCCACTGCTTCGGGAAACCCCTCTTCTCCAAGGATCTCAATAGAAAATGCCAATCGATGAAATCGTAAGCCTTCACAAAGTCTACCTTCCATCATATCTCCTTAGCTTTGCGTCGCTTCCAATCCGAACATCTCAGAAGCTACCACCAGACCATTTACCATAAGTCGCCCAGGTACAAAGGCCATCTGCCCAGGAGAAATGATCCTCCCCAAAGCCCCCTCAGACGGTTCGCCAAGATCCTAGAAATGATTAGATAAACCACATTAGACAATGCAATCGGCATGTAGTCCTCAACACGAGAGGGAGATCCGTTCTTAGGAAGCAAAAAAATGAGCGCCATGTTCAACTTCTCAAAGCCATAGTTGCCCACCCTAAATTCATCAAGTACCTCCATGAGATTGTGTTTTAACATTTCCCAGAACTTCTAATAGAAGGATACCGAGGAACCGTCTAGGCATGGAGCCCCATCGACGTTCAACTGAAAGCACGCCTGTCGGGCCTCCTTCACCTAGAACCACCTCTCCAGCAACGTCGCATCGGCCTCCGAGATACGGGAGACTCCTCTTCCCTGCCATCCCCACCCAGCCCTGGTGGTCCTCCTGCCAAATTCCAGAAAGTGATACCGCAAAGCCGCCCCAATTGCACGATCCCCCTCCACCGTCTCTCCACCCATGAAGACCGAGTGGATATAGTTTCTTCTTTTGCCCCTTGCCACAACACGGAAAAATTTTAGTGATGGTGTCCCTCTTTGATCCATTTCTATCCCGACCTCTGCCTCCAAGCCACTTCCTCCTTTATATCTACAACTAGTAGCTCCTCAAGGCATCCACTTCTCACAGACGACTCCATTATTGTGACCTCTCTAAGATCCTCCGGCTCATTCAACTTTTGTACCCCCTCACGTGCCCTCAGATGCCTGGCCTTTCGCTGCAAATGATTCACCTTATTGAACTCCATGAGAAAGGATCACAAAGCCGACAACTTACTCCCGAAACGACTCGTTGTCATACCAAGTGGACGAAATTTGGCCCAAAAATCCAAAACAACCTCACGAAAACCTTCTTCCAGTAACCATGCCTTCTCAAACTTTAAGAAAGATCGAGGGCATATCTCTTCTCTCGAGCTCCACAAAATATGTGTGTGATTTGAGCGGGATCTGAGCAAAGCTCGAACTGCAGCCAACGGGAAGGCCTCTATAGCCTCAGTAGCCAAAAGGAAACGATCAAGCCGGGACCTGGATCGAGAGATGTGCCAAGAGTACAAACAACCCGTTGCATCAACAATCTGCAGACTCATACTCTGAATTGCCTCTAGCTTCTCCTACAAACCTCTGCTCCCTCCACCTTGGTCCCCAGATCGGTCATCATGCAACAACGTCACATTAATATCCCCCCCAATGAGCCATGTCCCATTCTGCATATCCATCCTACACATCCACAATTCATCTACCAGTCTGTCAATGCCAGCCCATTGCATGGACCATACACATTGGTTACCCATGCCATCCGAATTGTGCCTCAGTGATAGTGACATCGAATAGTCTCCATTCCTCTCATCCCCTGCCATAACAAACTTCTCACTACCCAACCGACCGCTATGCCACTCGTAGCTCCCACAGAATCCATCGCTCTACATTCCCCCAAACGAGAACCACCAATCTCCTTCCATAACCCATCCAAACTACCATTGATCTTCGTTTCCTGCAACAACACCACATCTACACCATGCTCAGAGAAGAAGTTCTTGACAACCATTCTTTTACCCGCCTGCCCAAAACCCCGGACGTTCCACGACACAATCTTCATTGGGATGCAACGAGAAACCCGAACTTAGCAACCCTAGACAATCCACTACCTCCGCCTCCAAGTTCAACCCCAGGTACCAACAACCTTCCCCTACGTCCTCATCCTTGAACTCCTCAGCCCCAACCGACTCTCCCTCCCCCTCCTGCGTTTCTTCCAGCTACCCCGGTGGAACCCCCCCACTCTTCGGCCCGCCCAGCACCACCTGCTCCCTTGAAACCCCTTCTGCATACCCCCTAGCTGAGCTCACGACCGCCTACCCCTGTTCAGTTGGTCTCGCCGCCTCAAGAGAGGCTCGCCTCCTGCGTGCCGCCCCCTGTCATCAAACTGTACACATTCGCTCGCTGGCTCCATCGCCTCTCCCTAAGCCGACGACGGAGATATGTGTTACCAAACCTTGATTGTTCTACCAAGCTCTACATCCCTAGTTGCGGTAGCCCTTCCCTGTACCTAAGTGGTTGTGAATCGATGACGCACCATCGCAGATCCTCCGGACCTCAGCCTGCATCCCACAAATTGATGACCACCTCTGTGCTCCCCAAGAGTGCGGTCCACCCAGGCCCACTCTTCCGACGCCAAGAGTGGGTCTGCTGAGAGAGGTAGCTTGCCCCCTCCCCTGCCTACGTCCACAAGGGGATCCAGAGACCCACCACCAGTGCCCGAATCACCACGCGAGCTCATGGCTCCAGACGATCCACGATCTCTAGCACCGGAGAGTCCACCGCCCAACTATCCATCATCGGAAGCATTCCTTCGCTCCAGAGGTCTTCTACCAGGAGAACCATAGGCATGCTCGCATGTTTGTGCCCAAGAGCCCGAGAGAGCACCACCTGGACTCCCGATGCCATCAAAAGGCCCTCGCAACTATGCCCCAACTCTTGGGTCGTGAGGAGGCGATTTCGAGACCGCTAACCTCGGGACCGAATACCCGCTCCGAGTAAATGGCTCCAAGACTTCTAGTCGAGGATCCGAAGATCCACCTCGAAAGCACGGATCCTCACTCCCTACTCGTGGCCCCACCGATCCACACGCAGTAGCAGGAGCCCGATGAGCCCTACATCCATGTAAGTAGCCCGATCTTTGATTGCACCCACGACCGCCTCGAATCCCGCACCATCACTCTGACCGCACTTCTCCCCATGTGTTTCCCCATTAATCTTTTGATTTTGAAAAACCTCCGAAAGCGGTTGTTCCCCTTCCTTAGTGCGAACCGCCTGCCATCCCTCCGCCACTCAAGGCAACTTAATGGTCACCCCGCTCACCGGAGGATCATCGCGAACCTCTAGGATGAACTCGCATCCATGGAATGTCGCCGAAATAATCGTTGGAAGCCTGTCTGCAACTGACCTCACTTCCTTCCGCTACAACCCAAGGTGGCTGCCCACGGTGCAACTCATCGGACTGAATCACTTCTATTCTCAGGATCGATGCCAATAAATGATGGACCACCTCCAGACTACGACAGATGATCGGGAGTCTACAAATCGCTACGATCCGGCTCCACCGTCGCATGTCACACCCAAGGTTCGAAAAAATGAAAGGCGGAACGAGACATTTTCCCTGGAAGCGAGGCGAGGCGTAGCCTCGAGGCGGTTGAGGCGTAAGCCTCAGTTTTGTATAGAAAAATAGTTACAAATATATAATAAATATATTTATTGGCGAAATAATATAATCTGAGAAACATATAGTATATAACAATGTAATATATGATGATATTATAAATATAAGAACATGAAAAAAGGATATGTCAATGACTCAATGCCATAAACCTTTCTAAATTTCTACCCAATCAAAAGGAAATCATTGGTTATAACTATCGCTAAAATTTATCTAAAATGGATTGGTTATAGTTGTCATTATAAATATCCAAGTTGTTGATATGAATCATATGATTTGAATCCTAACTATATGTTCTACTATACCCAGATGAAGAACGGTTTGGTGCCCTCCCTGTGCCACCATACCTTACCAGTACGGGGGTGCAGGGGGCAACGCCCCCGTCCCAATTTTTTTTCTTATACGAGTATTTGAATTCATATACACATTTTTATTTGTTTAAGGATGTAATAGTAAGAGTTCACTAAAATAATTTGGCATGTTAATGGTAAATGTGAATATGAAAGAGGTCAAATTTAAGCATATGAATCTGAAAGAGGTTAAATTTAAGCATTCATCTTGCATAAATTAATAGTTAGACATAATTAATAGTAAATGTGAAGCAGTTTGCTGAAATAATTACACATAATTAATAGTAAATATGGAGTTATAGGTACGAAAGAAACATCAGATTTAGGCATTTAACTTGTATAATCATTATCCTAAACAAGTATATATTTATAAGCTTCTCAAACCACCAAATAAACTATTAAAATCATAAAAAAATCTCAAAAAAATAAAAACGCCTCGACCGCCTCGAGGGGAAACGCCTCGAGGCTACGCCTCAGCCACTCAAGGCGTACGCCTCACTGGACAAGGCCGAGGCGCACGCCTCGAGGCTAAAAAGGCCTGCCTCGCCTCAAGGCGTACGCTTCGACCGCCTCAAGGTGCGCCTTTTAATACCATGGTCACACCATCCATCTCGCAACAATGGCCTCCTCCAGTAAACCCGACTAATCGCCTTCTGCAAGGGCAAGCAAACTTTGGGCCTCTGGGGTACCGAAATGCCACGTGCACAAACCATGACCCCATCCATCTTGACGACGTCATTCCCGAAACCGTTTCCTACTGTGAGGCCAACATCCTCCATCGCATCAGCGAGGCAATGATCTGAGCTCCGACACACCCCAATGAGCACATCCTCCCTAACACCCATCGTCTCTTCCCTCGACCTTCTAGCATGAGCAGGAGACCTCCGAGCTAACCCCAAACTTCGATGATCATTCCTAACACATGCGAAACACCGGACAAGCTCCATGCAGGTTGTCGCACGATGTCCCCTGCTGCCACAATGCAAACATCGACCAAAGAGGTTGGTTGCACGAGCAACTCCTCCCGATGGAGGCGCCCGTACTGAACACGATGTGGCTTATAGTTGATGACCCTCGTCCAACCCCCCCTTGTGTCCCTCATGTCTCAGATATGTTGCAATGCATTTTCTAATCAATCACTAAGATGAGTCGTCTCCCTGACAACGGTGCCATCTGATGAACGTGTTTTCACCTCTATGAATAATGATATATTGTCGTAGTACATGAACCAAAAACGACCCATGCAGAATACCACACTTTTGAGTGTATGGAATATTTTACTTGGCAAGTCTACCAAGTTCGAACGTAGGGACACGAGCCTCTTTGATGATAAAGTGAATTTCAATGCTTAAATTAACTGATTACTTCTGACCCTAGGTCAATCATGCAGACAATGCACAAAAGTGCACAAAGTGATGTAAAAATATGGTGAATGAATCATATGCAATTTTATTTTTCTTTGGTTTTTATACAAGAATAGATGCCACAATATGCCATGTTATGCAAACATACATACATGTACTAGTATGCCCCTAAGTGATCAATAACATAAGCAATTACGAAGTATTCAATTTCACGATTCATTTATTACATCAAAAATTACTCCAAGTTCAATTAATGACATTTAAATTTAAAAAGTAGACACAATATAGTTTGAATTTAGCACTCTATCATATGTGTCAAATCTGTCATTATGCACATCATCATGTACAGCATCAAATAAGCAAACTAATGAAATTAAAATCACTGGAATTGGAGTTCATAAGCTTAATATATCATCGAAACAGTTCAGGGGCATAAATGAAAAAAACATGAGAAATAAATGCAAAAATATATCAAAAAGGTCCTGGAAGGAGTATTTACGTAAATAAGAAAACCTGGATGGGCTTTCTTGTAAATTAACTGAGCATGTAGGGGCATTTTTATAATTTTAGAAAATCGACTGGGCCCCCGTGCAATTTCCCCAAGTGTTGCGTGTGGAGCGCATGACCTAGGACCTAGATGCAATTCTGAAGAATGTTAGGGCTGATGCAAATACCCCACCTGCACATGCTAAGCACGTGCACGCAGGCTCGGAGCAAGGCTTGGTCAGCTGCAGGTTCAGAAGCCACGTGGGATGGCCTCCGTGCTTCGTCGCTGCTACGGTTCCACCGAGGCTTATGGTCTGGTGTCGACGTTGAAGCGAACTGTGGACCGTCAGATCATTCTCGATCCAATGGTATATGTCATCCGTTGCTCTGTCATCGTCCTCCTCTCATGTGGCGGTGAAGGCTAGGCTCCGACGAGCCACCTGATGCTCCTTCGTGCTCTTCCTCGAGCGTTGAAGGTCAGAGAAGATCCCAAGGTGGCTGGCGAAGATCCTAGGTGCTAGAACCACCCATGTACAACCATTGTGGGCGCTAGAACCACCCGTCAGAGCATTGTTGGGCAAAGTTTGGCATACAATCCAATGTAAACGGTGCTTAACCTATTATGACACATCATATGATACTGCATAGGACTCACATTATCAGCATTCTGGTGGAAAGCCAACACCTTTTAGTGCTTCAGAATACTCCCGCATGCAGCAGCTTCTAAAGAATTCTAGCACACCCATCATTGATAGTACTACCACTGCTCCTACTGCTAGTTTGGCAGCTTTGGCTACAACCTCAGGTACAATAGCCATCTCTATTTCTACTTCTGGCCATGCATGGATTATTGACTCAAGGGCATTCACACATTTGATGGGAGAAGGTAGGTAGCCTACTAACCTTCTCTAAACCATCTACTTCTGTGAAATGGTTCGGTTTGCTAACAAGGCCTATTCTCCCGTCACTGATGTTGGAATTGTAGAGTTCTCCACCAAGCTCTGATTGATCAGAGTCCATTGTGCCCCAACTTTTCCTATAATCTTATTATATGTTCAGAAACTACGTGCATAGCTTAATTGTCGAGTTATTTTGATGATATTTTCAAGATATTCAGCTAGAGCAGATTTTTGAAAGGGGACATGAGAATTGATATTCCTTTTAATTCCAATTCAGTTGGCACTTGGCATTGCATCTATCTCCGACGATCCTTTACTTTGACACCTCTGTCTTGGGCATCCTTATGCTAAGCCATCTCCATAATGTTCCCAAAACTTTCTATGCTGAAGCATTTTGAGTGTGAGGCATGTCAGTTTGGAAAACATCATCGAATTTCCTTTCCTGCACATGCTAAGCGATGTCGAGAATTTCTGTTTTCTCTTGTTCATTGCGATATATAGGGAATCTTTTCAGGTCTGCATCTCTGTAGATACAAGTATTTTGCTGTTTTTGTTGACGATTATAATCGACCATCTTGAGTTTTTCTGTCAAAGGAACGTTCATAGATCAATTAAATTATCAAGAATTTCTTTTAGTACATCAAAACTGTGTTCTCTACTTCTGTTAAGATTTTCCATACTAATAATGCTTTAGAATCCACCTAACCTGACTTAACGATTTTCTTTATTTCCAGGGACCTGTGCACCAAACCTCATGTTAGTATACCTCCGAGTAAAATGGGATAACAAAGAGGAAACTTAGACATCTTCTTGACATTACTCGATCCCTTCTCACTCAGATGAAGGTTTTGAAGACTTACTGAGATGATGTTCTTATTGTTGTCCACCTTATCAATATGGTACCATCTTTGATTCTAAAGGGGTCTACTTTTGTGTTACTCTCAAGGTTTGAAAAAAAACAGAACGAGACAGTTTCCATGAAATCGGAGCGAGGCATAGCCGCGAGACGGTGGAGGTGCAAGCTTCAGTATATAAGGATAAATACCTATAAAACTACAATAAAATATATACTAACGAAATTATATATATCCTGACTAACATGTGATATATATTACTATAACATATGATGAAATTATAAAGATACACCGAATGAAAAGATATACAATTGTATGTTTTTTTACTAAATTTCCATCTAATCAGAGAATGAGGATATTGATATCTCCCTGAATTCTAACAATCTAACCCAAGTTGAAGAATCGTCGTATGCACCACCTCCTTCCATACTATACCCCGAATTGTTTTTATTAAAGGATTTATTTCTATTCTGGTATATGGATCTGTTTGTATGGGAGTAGTATATAAGTTTCCCTTGACTTTTACCTTGTTTGTCATTCTCGACATATTACATAGTTCATTATGTGTCCACTCCTTAAAAATAAGTTTACTGGTAATATTTTCTATGTTATTTGTAGATTCGTATGTTTAAGGGTATAATGGTAAGAGTTTATTGACAAAATTGGTAAGCTAATGGTAAATATGAACATGAAAGCGGTCGAATTTAAGCATTCATCTTGTATAATTATACCCTAAACAATAAAACTTTATAAACATATGAAGTTGCCAATAGGGCAAATGATTTACATAAATAAAAAAACACCTTGAGGACTGCCTAGCCTCCACCTCGATCGCCTCGAGCAGCTGGCGATCACCTCTTAGAATCCAGCTGAGGTCTCGGCTCAATGCGTACGCCTCAGGTGTCTCAAGGCACGTTTTTTTAAACCATGGTTACTCTACTCCAATGAGACACCCTTCCCACCGTCTCTGAGAATTTTTGGGTGTATAGTGTTTGTACACAACTTCCATGTTGTTGATAAGATGTCACCTAGGACGATAAAGTGTGTTTTTCCAGGCTATACCTGCACCCAAAAGGGTTACATGTGTTATGACCTTGTTTGACATAGATACTATATTTCAACAGATGTTACGATGTTACTGTCTTTGAACATACTAGTTTCTTTACACAGTCTGTCACGAATATTTCATTGGATCTTCCTCCACCGCCAATTGTTTATAAGCTCAAGTATACATATGTGTCTGCTCATGTGCCCTTACATGTTCATCTTCTACAAGATGAGATTCCATCTTCAAGTGCTCCCACTACTGTTGCCTCGGATGCTCCTCAAGAGCTTCCAATAACTCTGTGTCGAACAAAAAGGAAATGCACTTTCCATGTTAATTTTCATTTCACTTCTATTGCTGGCTTATCATGCTCTAACAAGAGATATGCAGATGCTCTCATGACTATTTCTGTTTCTAGATATCATCACAGTACTTTACAGGATCATGGCTGGAGACAGGCAATGGATGAGAAAATGAATGCTCTTACATCCATAAGAACATGGGACCTTGTATCATGTCCCATGGGAATACGACCCGTGGCTTGTAGGTGGGTGTACACGACAAAACAATCTTCAGATGGGTCCATTGACAGTTTGAAAGCGTGGCTAGTTGCCAAATGATTTACATAGACTTATGGGGTTGACTATTTTGAGACCTCCTTAGTTGGCAAGGATGAGCTCTATTTGCATTATCCTTTCAAATGTTGTCAATAAACTTTGTTGTGGGTCCCATCCCGGGATTGTGCCCTCTTTCTCTCTCAAAAGAAAGAGATGACTTATATTCCAGCTTGATGTGAAGAATGCTTTTCTCTATGGAGACCTTGAGGAGCAAGTTTACAAGATACAACCTCCAGGTTATGAAGTCGAGGGAGAGTGTGTGCCGACTTCGCAAGGCCATTTATGGCCGAAAGCACTCCTCGATCATGCTTTGATAGACTCACTACTGAGATCAGCAGGCTTGGCTTCCAGAGAGCAACATCTGATTACTCTATTTTTATCAGATGATTGTTCACTTGTATTGTCATACAAATTGTTTACGTTGAAGATATGGTCATCACATGTGATGATGATGAAGATTATATAAGAGACGAATGCTTTCCTTCAAAAAGTCTTCGTTTTGAAGGACCTTAGCCAACTCCGCTACTTCTTTGGCATAGATGTGATATGTACTACAGAGGGATTTCACCTCTTATAAATGAAGTATGGCTTTGACATCCTAACTGAGGCTGGACTACTTGGATGCAAGCCTTCTGGCATCCCTGTAGACATGAGGAAGCACTCTACTTCAGCTAATCACAAGGGAGAGGCCTTACAGTCATTGACAGGATGTTCTTCTGCTCCTACACTACTTGAAGGAATCACAAGGGAGAGGCCTCTTCTATGGGGTCAACGGACACACTAATGTTTATGCTTATGCTGATGCAGATTATTCTAGTTTACCTAAGGATCGTCGCTCCACTGCAAGAATCGTGTCATTTGGCGAAGCAAGAAGCAGACTGTAGTCTCTAGATCGAGTGTGGAGGCAAAATACAGGACGATGGCTCAGTCTACCTGTGAAATAACTTGGTTACTTTCCTTCCTACATGAACTTGATATCGTTGTCATTACTCATGTTCCTATGTGTTGTGACAACAAGTCCGCTACATTTTTTTTGAAGCTTTGAAGAGGGGGAAGCACTCGACGGTGTTCTCCCCAATATATTATAAAATAAAACGAAAAGAGAAATTACAGAGATCAGAGACGATGTATAAAAACCGGCCTACCCGAGAGGGAGGCCACAGACAAAGGAAACCCCCCAAAAAAACCACACATGTTTACCCCTGGGACCAATCCTCCAGAAGCCACATTGCACGTATAGTGATATTCTCCCTGTAGAACCGTTGAGCCGAAAAAATTGCATCGTTCCTCCCCAGCCAAGTACTCCAAAGCCTTGCGATTGGATCGAGAATAAGCTTCCTCTCCCTACCCCTTGAGTTAACCAAGCTCTCGCAGACGGCAGGAAAGGAGACCGCGTTAAGCCAGGGAACATCATCCCAAAGAGAGCGAACATGTGGGCACTCGAAAAACAGATGTGAGATTGTTTCCCGCTCCACATCACAAAGACCGCACATCGGACTAACATTCGGAAAGATAACTGCACATCGATCACGTGTCAAAAGCCGCCCACGACGAAGAAGCCATAAGAACATACCAATACGCTCAGGAAGTTTGAGGCCCCATAGGAATCTACAGTCGCGCGCCAATATATCGTCATCGGCAATCAGGGACGGAGTGAGAGCAAAATACGCCTTACGCGAGGAGAAAGACCCGTCCATCCAGGCCCAGTGGTCACGCCCACCAGTCGGCCGAGGAGCATCAATAAGCTGTGCCATTAATGAGAGAAAATCATCCAACCGAGGGTCCGAAAGGGTCGCAGCGATCCTAGGGCACCAACAACCGTTCTCCCAGCAAGAGGCGACTGACGCCTCCTTGTTCTCTACCAAAGCAAAGAGACGCGGGAACATCAAGTTGAAAGCACCCCTTCCGGCCCAGTCATCGGTCCAGAACCGGAAGGAGCTCCCGTTGCCCAACACAGGCATAAAGAAAGGGCGATTTTGCCCAAATACAGTCGTCACACCGCGCCAAAAAGGAGTTAGGGAGCAAATTGAGTTGCCCCTAAAGCCGCCATGCATGTCCGCGCCCAGCAATTCCCGCAGGACATTAATCATAAAGTTCTCTTTACCCCACACACGAGCAACCCATTTAAGCAAAAGAGCTTCGTTTACCACCTCCAGCTGCCTGACCCCCCAAGCCCCCCAACCGCTTAGGTCGAGTGACCACCTCCCACCCCACCAGGTGAACCCCCCTTGTCCCTTCTCCCTTGTGTCCCCACAGGAACCCACGCATACATCTCTCCAACCTCAGTCGAATCCCCTTGGGCATACCACGGATCGATAAAAAATAAATGGGAATAGAGGAGAGAACCGCTTTATTCGTGATGTTGTATGAGGAGGGACACAAGTCCCCTACATACATTGCTACGAATCTTGTTTTCCATGAGCGGACCAAGCACATTGAGACTGACTGCCATTTTATTCGTGATGTTGTATGAGGAGGGAAGAACACTACTCCATACATCTCCATAGATTTGCATCTTGCAAACGTATTCAATAAGGTTCTACCAAAGAAACACCGCTCTTGTATAATCTCCGAGTTGGGTATGATCGACATATATGCTCCAACTCGATGGGGAGTGTTAAAGACATCATTATTTGCTTTATTTATTTGTAACCCCTTGGGGTCCTTTTATGTAATTTCTTGTTATGAGTGCATTAGGGTTTCGGTCTATATAAGAACCCATTGACCTCTTGAATAAGATTATCTTGTTGTGTTCTCTCATCTTTCTCCAAAGGGATCATTTCAGGCTTTTGCCACTCATCAATTAACCGCACAAATGTCAACACTCTAACCCATATACCCCTTAATGGTTGTCTTTCATCGGGCATCCACTTTAGGCAAGGATCTCCTCCTAGTGCTATCTCCTTCGTACGAGTCTCCCTTCCAAAAGAAACCAATTCGAAAAAGTCTCCACCTAGCTTCTTAGAAAATGTATAAAGTGAAGATGAGTGGAGTAATCACTTTTATAACATGTTGCGGCTTTTTCAGCACCAGCTTGAGGGGGAGTGTCAGAATATGATCTAGATGCTTAAATAGATATCTACAAAATCAAATTACATTGCTCTATTGTTTAGTCTCTGATGAGCCTCAAAATCGACCCTTTAAAAGAGTGTTTTTAGCACTCAGAATCGTCATCGTAGTCGGGCCGATTCGGGTCGTCAAAGATCACCTCATTTAAATATATGCCATGATAAATCAAAATGAGGCGATCGTTATTTATTTTTTTTACTTGGCAAGAACCAAGGTCGAACTCAGGGACACGAGCCTCTCTCGTATTAGTCAGATTTGAGTCCATTTAATCAAGTGTTGAGTTAAAAGTATATAGGTCAAAACATGTAAAGATAATGCAATTAAAATAAACATGCATTTTTTTAAAACATTTTTTTTATAATGCAGATAGATGCCATGCAAAGTGAATGATATGCCCAAAATAACAGTCACTTGAGCCATAAGAAAATCACAAGTCAATCCAAGTTGAAATAAATGAGTCTCTACTAATATGAAGCACGTAGGCATGATAAATCAAAAAGATTCAAGACACTTCAATAAGAAAATTATACATCACAGTTCATAGTGTCAAATCTAAAATTTAAGCATGCCATAATGAAGAGGATGAGACGAGCTTTAAAACGAAACTGGAATCAACTTAATCTGAGCTACGAGGCTCAAGATATGCATAAAAGAAAGCAAGGGCATAAATGCAATAAAACATGAAAGATAACTAGCATATAGGTCCCTGGGAAGGGCCAAATTGTAAATAAAATAACCGCGAGGCCTTCCCTGTAAATACCCCAATGCGCGCGGGGACCTATCTGCAAATATGGAGAAGTTCGAGGGCGTCTCTGCAAATTTCCCAGGGTAGCACGTGCGATACACGTGCGACCCAGGCTCGGACGGAGGCTCGGCTTCGGCAGAGGGTCGGAGGAGCTTCGGCTAGGTTCGGACAGTACGAAGCTCGGTGCAGACTCGATCAAGGCTCGGCCAATCCAAGCCTCTGGCTCGGTGGCTGAGGCTCGGGGGCTCTCTGGCGTCGCCACGTGTCTAGGCGTGGACCATTCGATCATGGTGATCGAATGGCTCTGGAAGTCGGCGACGTGGCTCGATCATGGCCGTTGGATCATACGCATCCAACGGCATCTGGAGAAAGCTCGGGAAGATGGCGTGGCTGAATCTGAACCGTTGGATCGAGATGATCCAACGGTCGCTGCTATTCCCTCTTCTTCCTCGACTGGTGGCGGGGTTTGAGCTCCGGCGAGGGAGCTCTTCCTCCGCCGCTCTGTCCTGAGCCCTGTGGTGGTCACCCGATGCTCCTGAAGGGTCGTCGAAGAAGAAGGGAGCTCAGGCAAGGTGGCCGGCTTCTTGGTTCGAGTCGCCGGAGCGCTGAAGGTCGACTGCGAGGTCGATGAAGTCTACTCCGACGGGACTCCAACCATTGATGCTCTCAAAGACCTGCAGCGTTAGATCGCATAGCCGAAGCAACAAAGAGGTGCGTGCGTGCGACGTGAAGTGCGGTGGAAGCTCAGCGGGGATGAAGAACGTGAGGAGCTTGAAGCTCCTCCGCCGTGGGTGGCGGAGGAGGTGGGTTACAGTGATCTGAGGTATGACGGAGGAAGAATGTGAGCGGAGGGTATCGCGACGAAGGGGGATCTGAGGCGGAGCTAATCAGGTGGTTATCGGAGCGATGGGATGGCCGGAGAGGCCTAATTAAATCGACAAAATTTAAGAAAAATACAAAACGGAGGAAGGAGACTTACCTTGGTCGGAAGCGGAGCGGAGGGCTTGGGCTGGAGCTCAAAGTGAGCTCCGGGTCTTCGCAACATACTGGGCAGCCTCCCCAGCGAGCTCGGGCGGCTATAGGTCGCCGCAACTCCGCCGTCGAAGGCGGAGGGTCTCACCAGGAGCCTCGTCGTCGTCGCTCTATCCGACCACCTCCCCCTGTCACTGGGAGGTGGCGGAGGGCTGGGCGAGGCCCCATGTAAAGATGGACGGGGTGAAATCGAGGTGGGGGCGATGTATTTGAAGTTTGGACTCGGCGGGGTTGCGAGTGGCCGACGTGGGTTTCGATGGGATTGAGGGGCGATAGGGAGAGGTTGGAGGTTGATGGAGGAGTGCGCGAGGGTCTCGGTTGACTGGAGAAGATCGTGGGGTTGTTGGCGTGTGGAAGTGATGGAGGATGATGACGGGAAAAATGGAAGGGGGTGAGGTGCGCGAGATGGAAAACGTGGGGAGAAGGGGTCTGACGGGAGGTTGACGATGACGCCTGGCCGTTGGATCTGGGGATCCAACGGCCTACGTTTGGGCGCGAAGTGACGGCTGCGATTCGATCAGGAGCGGGGCGATCGAAGGGAAGATGGAGCGCCGCGTGGCGTGTCGAGGGCGCAGCGCTAAAGGAGGGTTTAGATGGAATCAAGGGGTCGATCGGATGGCTGAAAGATGGCTAGGAGATAACGGTGGAGATGGAGGATCTGGCTTTCGATCAGAGGGCAATGGAGGCGACACGTGGCACGCTCTGGTGAGAGCGCTCACGTGCGGCGGAGATTAGGTGCGAGTGAAGATCAAACGGCCGTGGATGAAGAGCGACGTGGAGCGGCCTGGGCCATTGGATCAAGGGGTAGATCCAACGGTCGGTGAGGCAGGCGGAAGGGGCAAGGGAAGCGGGCCACGTGGCTCGCCCAGATTGGGCCACGTGGCCCAATCAGGTTATTGCAAGTGTATTTTTGATTTTTGAGGGTCCTATTGGCCGAATTTGAGAAAACTCAAAACATGAAAGTTGTAGATCTTGACGAGATCTACAAGTTTCATGTTGACCAAAACTTGAAAAGAGATCAAACAAGGCCCCGAAATATTTTTGAGGGTATTTTTGAGTCTAAAAATACCACGATTTTTGTTTTGCCATTTTTTTTATGGTTTTTAATTTATTAAGGACTCTGTTAATTGTTAGACATTAACAGAGAATTATTGACAAACTTTTAAGCAAGGGGGTTAATTATGACAAATAAAGATGATGAAACTGAGGTTCATCACCCCCCTATACTTACTATGCTCGTCCTCGAGCATCATAAAGAATGACCAAGTTGGATTAACCCCCTTGTGCATGTGAATACAGGATCCAATTTGATCAAGTCGACTCGGCTTCAGAGATCCAAAATTCTAGAGTTCAACCCAGCCTTAATCAAGAGGCTTCCAATTCCTCTATTTTTCTAGACTCTCTCTGATATACATATAAACTAAAGGATATGAGTTAGTGTTGACTGCAATTTCGAGAGTAGAGTCAAGTCTTCACCAAAAATATTGGTCCGAGAAAATCTCCTAAGGACCCAATCCTCAGCACTAGGGAATAAATCAAATTTTGCATTCAGTCTACCGTCTCTTTAGTTGTCAGACTTAGAAAATGTGGATGGCAGGCCAGAAAATGGAGGGCATGGGATTGTGTCAATTCTTCTCTCCCTCTCATTGGAACAAGGATTCTCTCTAGTGCCATTTTACGCAACACTTTTTTTGGTGTTGATCAGTGCGTCCGTCAAGAGAAGTTGGAGCCGTCTGCACTTGTTTTCCTGGGAGTACACCGGGGTGTGTCTTTTTTGGGTATCTATTATACCTTCTACACCCAGACTTGTAGCATTTACGATGCAGAGCCCTTTTTTGGTGCAAGCCCGACTCCTGGTCCTAATAGCGGTGGTCCAAGTGGACACTTTGAAAAAGTTTTGGGAGCGCTCGCCTTTGGTGGAAGCTCTTTGATAATTTGACTTTGTGGAATGAGAGCTTTTCTTTGAAATTTCATTGACTTTGTATAATTTTTTTGGCTAGCTCCACTGCTTTTACCAAGAGTTGGCGCACACTGATCAACAATTTTTTTATTTATATCACACCCAGGCACTTAGGTCAATGTCAAGAGATTAGTATAAGAATCAAGTTCTCATACTGGCTATTATTGCTGACACTCAGGTTTCCTGAAGCCTCCAAAGATTTTATCCCATCCTCGAGCATCATTAGATCAAATCCAAACTTGACTTCCTCATCCCAATCCCTCAGGTGAAAAATCAACTCATCTCAATCAAAACCGCAGTCGTGCATGTGATGTGCTGATCATATTCTTTATGTCTGAGACTAAGCATGGAATATAGCATGCAAATCTAGAGACCTAGGGGAATGTGGATGATTAAGTCTAAGACCCTGATGGTTAAGGCTGGTTAACCGCAAATCTCAAAGACCTCTAAAAGCTAAGTCTCCTTGATCAATTCAGATCCTGGGTGAAAGTGAAAGATTAGAGGTTTAATCCAACTTCTTCATTCAAAAATACACACATTTTTTTTTTAAATCAAAACACAGGTTAGACTCAACTTTCCTTGATAAAAGATTTTCAAAACCATGTTACACGAATAAAGAATTTTCAAAACATTTTTCAAAAAGATTTTTCAAAACAAGAAAAACTCATTTTTTTCAAATCATTTTCGAAAATATTTTTACCAAAATAGTGTAACATAGTTAGAAAAGCCGTGAAATCTTTTGAGTTCTCTTAGTCCAACGAATTTTACCTTAGCCAAAAAGTTTTTAATTTTTCAAAATTTTCAGATATTAGCTAAAGTAAATAAATTGTACGTTCGGTATACCCCCCTATCCTTAAACTTTGCTATGTCCTCATAGCACTAGATGTTACGAGTCCATAGGTCCATTAAAAAATAGAAGAATATACGGGAGATAAGAGAGACTCCCCCCTATACTTAGGTTAGAAATAACCTAAGTATAAAGGCAAGAAAAGAGGAGTAGAGAAAATCACGGGGATTTGGGTCCCCCCCTATACTTAGGCTGAGATTAGCCTAAGTATAAAGATGGAAATTGATGCTGGAAGAGACCCAAGGTGAACGAAGAAGAGGGATGGATTTACAAGTGAGTGGCTGAATCTTCGGAGATGAAATGGAGTGACTACGGTTTTAGGGTTGTGTGTCGCAAAATATACGGCTCAATCACGCAAGCAAACCCTTAATTTCACCAACTCACACATGAAACCAACCAAGGTTGGTCAATTATCTTATCTGTTTTATTGGTGATAAAGCCTTAGATATTTACGCAAAGAAAAGATGTGAAGTGAAAAATCATTGCGTAAGCGAGGGTATTGCTCTCCCAAAACCGAATTTTACTCCATTTATGGTTGACTTGCAATTAACAGTCCCAATTTTATTTTAAGTTATCACTGAATTAAGGTTAGCACAAAATCAAGAAATCATCGTCTACCGTTCATTCCATTTTCCATTAATCCTAGGTGATCAAGCTAGGAAATGAAAGCCGAGAAAAACATGTATTCGAAGAAACCGCGATCTAGGCTAAGCGATAAATCATGCAGTGATTTGACGATAAAAGCCGCGAAAAATCTGGGGCCGTTTTGAAAATCAAATCAAACATGTATGCAAGTCGAAAAGGCCGCACCTAATCATGCATCTATTAGCGGTGATTAATCTTCATGAATTTTAGCTAAGTGATGCGAGATTAAGTGCGTCTTCATTTAGAGTGTGTCCTAACCTACGATCAAGCACAAAAGATAAAAAATAACATGAGCTAGGAGAGCCGTGTGCCTAAGTCCTAGGTTGACACTCAAGTGGGGACGTTCCCCACACACCACAATCGTTCGATTACAAGCGCGAGTCTTCGATCGAAGACCGCTGTAAAAGACGAGTTTATTAAAAATACAATGCAACAAAAATGAGAGACACATTTTTTTTCCTTAATTGCTCCAAGCATGCTCCTGCGGCTCCTCGCAGCGGGGAGTATCCTGCTCCTCGCCTCCTTGATCCGTCAAGGGCCCTGCCACAGAAACAATGGTTAGAGATCAAATAAGAAAAATTTTATATGCAAAAATATGTGACCATTTAACCTATAAAAAGATACACTACATTAAACACACAAAAATCCAAAAAATAAAAGAAATGAGCCGTGTCCCCGGCAACGGCGCCATTTGATGAGCCTCAAAATCGACCCTTTAAAAGAGTGTTTTTAGCACTCAGAATCGTCATCGTAGTCGGGCCGATTCGGGTCGTCAAAGATCACCTCATTTAAATATATGCCATGATAAATCAAAATGAGGCGATCGTTATTTATTTTTTTTACTTGGCAAGAACCAAGGTCGAACTCAGGGACACGAGCCTCTCTCGTATTAGTCAGATTTGAGTCCATTTAATCAAGTGTTGAGTTAAAAGTATATAGGTCAAAACATGTAAAGATAATGCAATTAAAATAAACATGCATTTTTTTAAAACATTTTTTTTTATAATGCAGATAGATGCCATGCAAAGTGAATGATATGCCCAAAATAACAGTCACTTGAGCCATAAGAAAATCACAAGTCAATCCAAGTTGAAATAAATGAGTCTCTACTAATATGAAGCACGTAGGCATGATAAATCAAAAAGATTCAAGACACTTCAATAAGAAAATTATACATCACAGTTCATAGTGTCAAATCTAAAATTTAAGCATGCCATAATGAAGAGGATGAGACGAGCTTTAAAACGAAACTGGAATCAACTTAATCTGAGCTACGAGGCTCAAGATATGCATAAAAGAAAGCAAGGGCATAAATGCAATAAAACATGAAAGATAACTAGCATATAGGTCCCTGGGAAGGGCCAAATTGTAAATAAAATAACCGCGAGGCCTTCCCTGTAAATACCCCAATGCGCGCGGGGACCTATCTGCAAATATGGAGAAGTTCGAGGGCGTCTCTGCAAATTTCCCAGGGTAGCACGTGCGATACACGTGCGACCCAGGCTCGGACGGAGGCTCGGCTTCGGCAGAGGGTCGGAGGAGCTTCGGCTAGGTTCGGACAGTACGAAGCTCGGTGCATACTCGATCAAGGCTCGGCCAATCCAAGCCTCTGGCTCGGTGGCTGAGGCTCGGGGGCTCTCTGGCGTCGCCACGTGTCTAGGCGTGGACCATTCGATCATGGTGATCGAATGGCTCTGGAAGTCGGCGACGTGGCTCGATCATGGCCGTTGGATCATACGCATCCAACGGCATCTGGAGAAAGCTCGGGAAGATGGCGTGGCTGAATCTGAACCGTTGGATCGAGATGATCCAACGGTCGCTGCTATTCCCTCTTCTTCCTCGACTGGTGGCGGGGTTTGAGCTCCGGCGAGGGAGCTCTTCCTCCGCCGCTCTGTCCTGAGCCCTGTGGTGGTCACCCGATGCTCCTGAAGGGTCGTCGAAGAAGAAGGGAGCTCAGGCAAGGTGGCCGGCTTCTTGGTTCGAGTCGCCGGAGCGCTGAAGGTCGACTGCGAGGTCGATGAAGTCTACTCCGACGGGACTCCAACCATTGATGCTCTCAAAGACCTGCAGCGTTAGATCGCATAGCCGAAGCAACAAAGAGGTGCGTGCGTGCGACGTGAAGTGCGGTGGAAGCTCAGCGGGGATGAAGAACGTGAGGAGCTTGAAGCTCCTCCGCCGTGGGTGGCGGAGGAGGTGGGTTACAGTGATCTGAGGTATGACGGAGGAAGAATGTGAGCGGAGGGTATCGCGACGAAGGGGGATCTGAGGCGGAGCTAATCAGGTGGTTATCGGAGCGATGGGATGGCCGGAGAGGCCTAATTAAATCGACAAAATTTAAGAAAAATACAAAACGGAGGAAGGAGACTTACCTTGGTCGGAAGCGGAGCGGAGGGCTTGGGCTGGAGCTCAAAGTGAGCTCCGGGTCTTCGCAACATACTGGGCAGCCTCCCCAGCGAGCTCGGGCGGCTATAGGTCGCCGCAACTCCGCCGTCGAAGGCGGAGGGTCTCACCAGGAGCCTCGTCGTCGTCGCTCTATCCGACCACCTCCCCCTGTCACTGGGAGGTGGCGGAGGGCTGGGCGAGGCCCCATGTAAAGATGGACGGGGTGAAATCGAGGTGGGGGCGATGTATTTGAAGTTTGGACTCGGCGGGGTTGCGAGTGGCCGACGTGGGTTTCGATGGGATTGAGGGGCGATAGGGAGAGGTTGGAGGTTGATGGAGGAGTGCGCGAGGGTCTCGGTTGACTGGAGAAGATCGTGGGGTTGTTGGCGTGTGGAAGTGATGGAGGATGATGACGGGAAAAATGGAAGGGGGTGAGGTGCGCGAGATGGAAAACGTGGGGAGAAGGGGTCTGACGGGAGGTTGACGATGACGCCTGGCCGTTGGATCTGGGGATCCAACGGCCTACGTTTGGGCGCGAAGTGACGGCTGCGATTCGATCAGGAGCGGGGCGATCGAAGGGAAGATGGAGCGCCGCGTGGCGTGTCGAGGGCGCGGCGCTAAAGGAGGGTTTAGATGGAATCAAGGGGTCGATCGGATGGCTGAAAGATGGCTAGGAGATAACGGTGGAGATGGAGGATCTGGCTTTCGATCAGAGGGCAATGGAGGCGACACGTGGCACGCTCTGGTGAGAGCGCTCACGTGCGGCGGAGATTAGGTGCGAGTGAAGATCAAACGGCCGTGGATGAAGAGCGACGTGGAGCGGCCTGGGCCATTGGATCAAGGGGTAGATCCAACGGTCGGTGAGGCAGGCGGAAGGGGCAAGGGAAGCGGGCCACGTGGCTCGCCCAGATTGGGCCACGTGGCCCAATCAGGTTATTGCAAGTGTATTTTTGATTTTTGAGGGTCCTATTGGCCGAATTTGAGAAAACTCAAAACATGAAAGTTGTAGATCTTGACGAGATCTACAAGTTTCATGTTGACCAAAACTTGAAAAGAGATCAAACAAGGCCCCGAAATATTTTTGAGGGTATTTTTGAGTCTAAAAATACCACGATTTTTGTTTTGCCATTTTTTTATGGTTTTTAATTTATTAAGGACTCTGTTAATTGTTAGACATTAACAGAGAATTATTGACAAACTTTTAAGCAAGGGGGTTAATTATGACAAATAAAGATGATGAAACTGAGGTTCATCAGTCTCATATTGTTAGTTGGTAGAACTCTGCAATGGTGGTGGGGCTATATAAAGAGCCTTACACCTTTTTGAACATTGAGAAACATAATAGAGTATCCAACCCTTAGTGGCTTTCTTATGTGATTTCATTGAATAGATAGGAAGTAAGGTTCCGCATAATCCATGTTTTCATGTGTCTTTAATTCCACAACTTTATTTAGTATTTATCAATGGTGGCGTAATAAATCTTGGAGAGATCAAATTGTCCATTTATGGTATACTGTAATGAAGAAGTTACACTACTCCCGTGAAAGTAGTACGGTAGTGAATTCTACTAGTAACCTACTTCTGAGACAGCTCAACTTATACCCAGCCACAATTCTTAACAAACCCCTAGCGAATGCCACCTGGTATTTTTTTAGACTGTGCTAAAGTCCAGCATTTCATAATTCCCAACAAAGTAAATATGTAAAAGCGTATGAAGATTTAACAAGCATGATGAAACACAAGCCTTACCACATATCTGTGATGTAAGAGAAACGGCATGGGCTGCACTGGATTCACGTGTATATGTACTGCATCTTTCTATTGGAAAATCAATTAGATGAAAGCTAAATATGTATCAATACCTCGTTTATAACAAATCAAGGATGTGAAATAGCAAGACCTTGGTCCACTTCTGCTGTATGCACTCATATAAGAAATGGTTGTGTTGGGGGATAGAGGCACTGGCAAATATAGTCTGCCTCGTATCTATTGTTGAGTATGAAGTTAAGAGTTTTCTAAGGGAATGTACGTGCTTCGATGAATGAAACATGAAATCAACCTACATAAAAAAAAATAGTGGATTAAAAGCGAAAGTTTTCAAACATCCTAGAATGAAAATGTTTAGCTGCCTGATAAATTGGAAAATTCAAACACTTCCAAATATATTAACAAGAGAAGGAAAAACATTTAAATGTTGGAAATACGAATGGTAGAAAATACAAATACAACATCAAGACCATCGGATGTAACATGGTTCTTGATGGCACGGAATCGTGATCCACAAGAGAAGTGTCCTATTTTTTCTCTCAACGAATACTACCATAGTACTTATACAGCAAACAATCTCATAAAATAAAGCAACATGGGACAAAACAAGAAACCAAAACAAACAAACTTAGGAAGGATATAATAACCCATCTAATTCTAATAACATAACTCTTGACACACAAGATAATTTTCATAGGAAATATTCACATATATGTGTGTGGGTGCGTGCACCAGTACATGCGAGCGGTGGGCGCATGCATGCGTGTGTGCGTAGGTGTATGGGTGCATGCGTGGATATGAGTGTATTCATGTGTAAGTGTGTATGCTTGCTTGTGTCTGTGTCAATGTGCTCCATGTATGTGTGTCTCATCTATCTGTGTGTTTGTGTGCGCGTGTATGTTTTGTATGTATGTATGTATCATTGTATGAATGTATGTATTCACCGTATGCATGTCTCATTTTACGTACGTACATATCTAGGTATGTATGTTATTGTGTGCACCTAATAGGGGTTCCCATCCTCTACTTTTAAAAAAATGTGTATCTGCCAATGCAGAACATGTTGCGCTAGTAGAAGTATCTTCGTTTTCACGTTGATCCCACTTCTAAGAATAGATGAAGTGAAACCTAACATCAAAATGCTTAATGCACCTATTCCTTGTCTATGCATATTATGCAAAGATTGATACAATATACGATAGCATAATCCTATGGTAAATCGACATCTCAAATCAATCCTTTTAACCAGATGCCTTCCATTGTTGCTTATGTCAACTCCATGCACTTGCCCTGTGGTAGACAAAGTGGTTAAGATTGTAACATAACCTTCACATAAATGCCCAAATTAAAGATAACATGTCATTAATCTTCTCAGATCAACATTTGCAACATGGTCTAAATATGAATAATCCAACAACCAAACATTTTGAATCGTTTTCATATATGATGGTTGTGGAGAGAATGAATTGTTGTATATTATTCCATAGGTCTAGCGTTTCTTATATAACGTAAAACCCTAGAGAACTAAAAGGAAGAATTACATAATGAAATAACTTATTCCATAGACCCTAAAGGGTTACATAGCTTAATAAATAAAAGACAGTTTCATAATGAAATAACTCTAACACTCCCCCTCAAGTTGGAGCATATCTATTGATCATCCCCAACTTGGAAATCATCCACGAGAGACATTTCTTCGGTATTGCCTTCGTGAATATGTCTACAAGTTGAAGATATATGGAGTAGTAAACTTTCCTCATTGTATGACATCACAAATGAAGTGACAGTTAATCTCAATGTGTTTCGTTCGCTCATGAAAAACATGATTGGTGGAAATATATGTTGCAGACTTATTGTCACGGTATAGAGGTACAAGAGGAATAGCAGGACGACCAAGATCCTATAGGAAGAAGACGAGCCAGGTAATCTCACAGGTGGCTTGGGCCATTGCCTTGTATTATGACTCTATACTCGATCTAGATACCATTGTCTGCTTCTTCTTCCGTCAAGTAACAAGGTTTCCACCAACAAAAATAGCATAGCCCATAGAGGATCAACGGTCCTCAAGTGAACTAACATAATATGCATCTGCATAGGCGGAGACATCAATGTGACCTTATAGAAGAGTCCTCGCTAGGGAGATTCCTTCAAATATCAAAGGATCAGAAGAATATCGTGCCAATAAATAGGTCTCTCCTTTTGCTGGTCGGCTCTGCTCATGCTATACAATATATATGGCCTATTAACAATGAGGTATTGCCCACTAGGCTTCTATATTGCATAATATCATCAAACTAAGGATCGGTAGATGTAGAGTGCTTCCTCAATTTTGTGAGGATGCCAGATGGCTTGCATCCAAGTAGTCCAGCCCCAATAAGAATATCCAGGCAAAACTTTTGATGTGAGAGATGTAGTCCCTCTACGGTGGGTATCATCTCAATGCCAAGAAAGTAGGGGAGTTGACCAGGATTGTTTGTGACAAAGACCTTGTAGAGGACGGCCTTGGTCGCTGAAATGCATGCCTCGTCATCTCTAGTGACAATCATATCATCAATGTAGACTGCAAGAATAACGGTACTAGTAGACTGTAATCTGACACAGATAGAGTAGTTAGATGCCGTCCTCGAAAAGCCAATAGTGTCATATTTCAAATTCTTTAATTTATAAAATGCTTATTATGATCGAGGTAATCTAGATCTCTTTCCAATGTTTATGAGTCATGTGATGGATCTTAGTAAGTATAGATGATGTATATCGTGTTCTAATTCTTTTCTTGTTAAATTTCTCACGCTCAGTGGATAGACTGTAGTCTTGATCTAGTGAGACTTCATACTACGACTCTAAGGCAATAAGGAAGCCTTAGGGTTGGGGTGCCTCCTTAGGCATGCAGTGGGGTAAAATACATCCTAACTAAGCTCCCAACACGTCTACTAGATTCTCTGACAACCATGGTAGTACCTCGTAGTCTGATAAGGATGATTTTCATAATGTGATCTTTTCTCTTCGTCGGTACCTACTGACGGAACAATAACTAGATCAACTGAAACCAAGCTCAACCATAACCAAGCTCAATTGTATCCAACTCAATTGTAACCAAGATCTCAAGAAAAGTAACCAAAACTTAAGCGATGAGGAAGCCTCAGAAGAGACCCATCCGTCTCGCCCACTAAGTGGATCAACGGTCCTCAAGTGAACTAACATAATATGCATCTGCATAGGCGAAGACATCAATGTGACCTTATAGAAGAGTCCTCGCTAGGGAGATTCCTTCAAATATCAAAGGATCAGAAGAACATCATGCCAAAGACTGTAAATAGGTCTCTCCCTTTGCCAGCCGGCTCTGCTCATGCTATACAATATATATATATATATATGGCCTAGTAACAATGAGGTATTGCCCACTAGGCTTCTATATCGTATAATATCATCAAACTAAGGATCAGTAGATGTAGAGTGCTTCCTCAATTTTGTGAGGATGCTAGATGGCTTGCATCCAAGTAGTCCAACCCTAATAAGAATATCCAGGCAAAACTTCTGATGTGAGAGATGTAATCCCTCTACAGTGGGTATCATCTCAGTGCCAAGAAAGTAGGGGAGTTGACCAGGATCCTTTGTGACAAAGATCTTCTAGAGGACGGCCTTGGTCGCTGAAATGCAGGTCTCGTCATCTCTAGTGACAATCATATCATCAATGTAGACTGCAAGAATAACGGTACTTGTAGACCGTAATCTGACACAGACATAGTAGTTAGATGCCATCCTCGAAAAGCCAATAGTGTCATATTTCAAATTCTTTAATTTATAAAATGCTTATTATGATTGAGGAAATCTAGATCTCTTTCCAATGTTTATGAGTCATGTGATGGATCTTAGTAAGTATAGATGATGTATATAGTGTTCTAATTCTTTTCTTGTTAAATTTCTCACGCTCAGTGGATAGACTGTAGTCTTGATCTGGTGGGACTTCATACTACGACTCTAAGGCAATAAGGAAGCCTTAGGGTTGGGGTGCCTCCGTAGGCATGCAGTGGGGTAAAATACATCCTAACTAAGCTCCCAACACGTCTACTAGATTCTCTGACAACCGTGGTAGTACCTCGTAATCTGATAAGGATGATTTTCATAATGTGAACTTTTCTCCTCGTCGGTACCTACTGACAGAACAGTAACTAGATCAACTGAAACCAAGCTCAACCATAACCAAGCTCAATTGTATCCAACTCAACTGTAATCAAGATCTCAAGAACAGTAACCAAAACTTAAGCGATGAGGAAGCCTCCAAAGAGGCCCTTCCGCCTCGCCCACTAAGTGGAAGTAAGGTCCAAGGGAGGGTTAGGCCTACTCCAAACTATGCTCCTGAGACAGGGGAGAGACTTTCCACACTAAGTCACTCCAAAAATCAGCATGACCAGTACATGCAAACGAGCTCGAAAAATCAAAATCGAGAATCCTCCAGCCTGGGCACCCTAAAGAACACATGGTCAACGAAAATGGTCTAAAAGAAAACATGTGGATCCCAAAGATTCGTAAAACTGCGAGTGCCTGCGAAAAATCGAGAAAAGATTGAGATCCAAGACCCGTACATTAAGCGGTTGTGTCCTAACTGGGCTACGTATCTCCCACCCAGCTGAGGGTCATTGTACCCTAGCACAGTCAGGTGTAAGGGTCACCATAACTGCACTCTTAATTATCACACATCATTTAATCACCATTTCTGACTTTATTCCTCATCTTTTCTCAATACTTTTTTAAGCCAAAAACAGGGGAGACACTCAATGGTGTTCACCCCGAAGATTATTTATATCACGAAAATATAGAGAATAGACAAAAGAGAAAGGAACACAAATAACCAATTACAGTTCCCACTCCTCCACCAATCTCGCGACATGTATCCCCACGTTTTCCTTGTAGAAGCGCTGCCCCAAAAAAAGGAGAGCATTCCTCCCCAGCCACACAGCCCACAGATTGGCGATTGGATAGACGAGCTCCCTCTGAGATCTGTTCTTATTAGCAACCATCGAGCCGTAGAAGGAGGCCATATCCAAAGCACATAACCAAGTAAATCTGACCTCCCCCCAACGGTCGTAGAAGGATCACCTTGGGGAATTTAAAGAATAGATGTTCAACGGTCTCAATCGCTACATCGCAAAGAAGGCACCTATCAGAAGTGGAGCCCAGAAGTCTAGCACATCGGTCCCTTGTCATCAACCTTTGTCTACGTAGCAGCCACAAGAAGAAACCAACTCGCTCGGGTAGCTTGAGAGTCCAGAAAAACGCACAATCACGAATCACCACCTCCGAGCGAGACGACGGAAGCCTGCCAATCACCCCAAATGCTTTTTTAACCGTGAACGGACCTGCACGCCATCCCCAATGGTCCATTCCCACCGTTGGACGTCCCACATCCTTGATAGCATCCAGCAACACGAGGAAGTCCTCGAGTCTCTGGTCCGAGAAACTAGATGAGCAAGCCGGAAACCAATTATCATCCGACCAGCAGGACGCAACCCTCACATTTTTGTCATCCGCAAGGGCAAACAAGCGCGGGAAACACGCGCATAGAGGTCCCTCCCACCGTCCAGTCATCAGACCAAAAAGCGAAGGACTCGTCACTGCCAAGGATCGGCTAAACAGAGATATATGCTTGGAGAAAACGTCCATCACCCCCTTCCAGAACTGTGTCGGAGAGTCCACGCGAGCATCCGGTCTCGGAGCCCCCCCCCAAATACTGTAGATCTTGAGCAGCACGGTGCAACAAAAATCCTCCCCAGGGCCCCATATTCTGCTTGCCCACTTCAGAAGCAAGGCCTCATTTATTTAATCCAGTCGCTTGACCCCCAGCCCCCCCGCATTCTTGTGGAGCGTAATTTCTTCCCAGCCAACAAGGTGAATGCCCCTCGCGACCTCCCCATGCTTGCCCCATAAGAACCTACGCATAAGCTTCTCAAGCCGATCACGAATTCCCTTCGGCAAACGGCGGTTGGATACGAAATAAACAGGGATGGAGGAAAGGACCGCCTTTAGGAGGACCAAACGCCCCACCCTCCCCTCGACAGAATGGCTGATTTCCAACCCGCCAATCTCTCCTCCACCTTCTCCACGACTCTGAGCCAATCCCGCAATCTCGTTCTTCCCAGCGTCAAAGGCATCCCAAGATAATACAACAGCAAGGAGCTACAATCTGACCCCAAGCCCGAGCACAAGCGCCAGCCTCATCCACAGAAAGGCCGAAGGGGATGACCTTCGACTTATCAACATTCTTGAACATACCGGAAAGTTCACTGAAGATATCCAAGGTGATGGCCATGCCAGTGGCCTCTGCGGCGCCCCCCTCGATGAAAAATATAGTGTCGTCGACGTATTGCAAAAGCGAGATCAGCGACCCGTCCCTAGAATATCCAGCCGAGAGTCCGCAATTAACCACGTGAAGAACAATGTGCGTCAAGACGTCCGCGACGAGGACAAATAACAGAGGAGCAAGGGGGCATCTCTGACGCACGCCCCGACGAGGCTGGAAGAAGCCACCCTCCGGACGGCCATTCACCATGACCGAGAGAGAAGACGTTGTCACACAACATCTCATCCAAAAGATCCATCTCTCCGGAAACCCCCTTCTCCGCAGAACCGACCATAGGAACCTCCAGTCTAGGCTATCATAAGCCTTTGCAAAGTCCACTTTCCATAACACTCCGCGTTTATCCCTTCTCCTCCAGTCTGCAATGATCTTCGAGGCGAGTGTGAGGCAGTCCGAGATCTGCCTACCCTGAATAAATGCATATTGCAGCGGGGAGATAATGCTCTCAAGAACACGGCTCAGCCGAATGGCGAACACCTTTGCGACGATGAGATAAAGTGCGTTAGAAACCGCAATGGGACGAAAGTCCCCAATACTTTCGGCCGCCGAAGATTTGGGAAGCAGAATGATCAAAGACCGGTTAATCCTTTCGAAGCCCGCGTTGCCCACACAGAATTCAGAAACGACCTCTAGAACCTCCGAGCCAACCAGATCCCAAAAGTCTTTGTAGAAAGCCACCGGGAAGCCATCCGGACCCGGAGCCCCATCTGCATTCAAGTCCCAAACTGCATCCTTGACCTCCTCCAACGAGACATCCTGAGTCAGCATATCACAAAAAGAGGGTGTCAAGGGTGTAGCCCCGAAACCCGACCATCTCCAAATTCTCGGTATAGTCCTCGTCAAGACGTCCTTAAAATGTTTGACAATAGCTTTCCTCATTTCTTTGTTGCCATCCACGCGCACCCCATCGATCATAATCGATCGCAGTGCATTGGAACAACGTCTCCCACTAGCAACACGATGAAAGAAAGACGTGTTAGCGTCCCCCTCCCGTAGCCATGTACTTCTCGACCTCTGTCTCCACTCAGTGACCCGCTTAAGTTCCTCAGACACAATCCGTTTTTGGGCATCCGAACGAGTAGTCAACTCGTCCATCGAGAGCTCCCTACAATCTTCCAATGCATCAAGCCTCTGAACCGTCTCCTCAGCCTCCATCTTCGCAACGCATCTGGCAGCCCTAGACTCCCTCTTGAACACACTCGGTCTTATACGTAAATAGGTAAACTTCTGAATAAAACGTGACGCAACCGAGCCGGAAACATCCACGTTTGACCAATGGGAGGCCACCAACTCTAAAATTATCCTCCAGTAACCAACACTTCTCATATCTAAAGAGTCCCCTCTGCGTAGGGGCATCCCCGGAGTCCCAAACAATTGGTACGTGATCGGAAAGGGTCCGCGGCCTAGCCCCCACAAAGGAAAGCGCGAAAGAATCAAGAAGCTCAAGCGACGCCAAAAAGCGATCGATACGGGAGCGTGATTTGGAGCTCCTCTATGTGTAGGCGACATCCCCCGCATCCGAAACCTCAAGGCCCAAAGAATCAATAGTGTCGGCAAAATCGATCGATCCCGGGTCCTGACGCCCCCGTACCCAGGCATGTCCGACATCCCCCCTTTTCTCAATACTTTTTATGGTTGGCTGTACAGATCTAGGTCTTTTGTTAATAATTCTGTCAATAATGATCTATAGTTAGTAAAGTATACCTCGAGGATTAAATCATGAAGATGATCGGGCCTTGTGGTCACAAGTTATTACTTATAAAATCATGAGATTAACAGTTATTCATTGGAACTGGATCTAAGTTCGATTCATAGAGAAAATTCTCTTTTCTTATATAACTCGTACTTTCGTGGCATGATTATTGATCTAACTTATATAAGTCGCTAGCTTTCAAAAAAACTTTTATAAGTCACTTGTATAAAAATACCAATGTTCGCATTTTTCGAATCGTGAGATTGGAAGTTTATTAATTATGGATTCAAGTTTAGATCAATGTTAAATTTCAAATTCTTCATATTTAGTCATGAGATTAAGTGTCACTCAGTTAAGTCTAAAATTTGTCTCATCTTATGTACTAAAAACTTCAACTTTTCAACCTTTAACTCTACGATCAGGAGTTATGAACTGGTTTGGATTAAGTACTTATTTCACAATTTAATGACTTTTGAACAGTCACAAATCTCATACAAGAAACTCCCAATTTTCATCTTCTAAGTTACGAATTCATGGGCTTAAGAAATGGATCTGAAATTGGGACTAAATTCACAAATTTGTCACTTTTCGACAGCAACAAATCACCAACAAAAATCCTCAAATTTTCATATTTTAAAATGTGAAATTAGGAGCTTAAAGAATAGTATGAATTTGGAGTTGATTTTACAAACTTGTGACTTTTGAGCAGCAACAAATTTATGCAAGAACCCCCCAAATTGGATCATATTTCGACATGGAAATCTGTCTTATGGTATGAAATTTAAACTCAAAGCATGTTAATTCATCCCCAAATCATCATATTTCATGTATAAAATCTATAACTGTCCATGTTCTGAAATTAAGCTCCAATCACATGCAATTCACTCTAAATTCCTTAACATTTTCAACATGAAATCAGATCATAAAAGTGTTCTGAAGTTGGGTCAAAAGTACATGTAAATCATCATTAATTCCGCATCTTTCAAGCATGGAAAATTATAGTATATCATGGCCTGAAACTATGTCTTAAAATATGTAATTCATCTTTAATTCTTCACAATTTGGATATGAGATTTGTGCATAATCAATGGTCTGATTTTTGACTTAAATCAGATGCTAATGACCCAAAATCTTTAAATGTTTAATCATAAATTAGTGGTTAATTTGTGGTCTAAACTTGGATTAATTTGCACGCTAATCAAGATAATGATTTGCATGCATTTTTGTAGAAAAATGCATGCAAATCATTATCAAATAGTCATCTTTTATGTACATAAACTGGAATACTTATAGGTCCGATCTTAGGTTCCATTTGTATTGGATTATCTAAGTTTCATCCTCAAAACTTAATAAAGCAAGAGTCTATTTAATGGATCTAAAATTTGGATAAATTCAATTAAATTTTCTCATTTTTTATCTAATTTTAGAAGCAAAATGATGGCTTTGAATCATGCATGAAAGGCAGCAAGAGAGGGGGATGATTATAACTTGTAGATCATCAAATTGGAGGAGATTCTTGGATTAAATAGTAGCAAATTCGAGCTGCTATTAGCAGCAGTAAATGGCTGCTGAAATGTAGCCATATCAGCTAGACATCCACGTGAATTCAGATGTTACAAATATAAAAACATCAAAGGGAGTTTCGTCCTCGAGACTCGGGCAGGGGTCACTATGTGTTTTATCTGAGCTTCATTTTACCATAAAAATCTCCAAGGGTTTTGAACGTATAAAAACCTTAAAGGAAAACAAGTCATGTTCCTTCAACATTTATATAATAAAATGAGCTTGTTTTAGCAATTACCTGAAAAGAGTTGTGGGTATCATGCCCGCATATCTGTCTCGGTCTCCCATGTCACCTCTTTGACACCATGTCGGTGCTATAACACCCTGACTAAGGGAATCTCTTTGCTGTGAAGCTTCTTCACAACACTATCGAGTATCTGCATTGGTCTCTCCTCTTATGTCAAGTCTAGCTGCATGTCAAAGTTCTCGTAGCTGATAACGTCTCGAGGGTCATGCACGTACTTCCTCAAGTTGGATATATGAAATACATCGTGTATAGCTGATAGGTGTGGAGGGAGGGCTACTTGGTAGGACATCTTCCCCACACGAGCAATAATCTCAAATGGTCCAACATATCGTGGCGCCACGAACACCAAATCTCTATATTCCCTTCATGGAAGATACTCGTAGGAATACCCAATCTCCTACTTGTATTTACATGAATTTCGTTAGCATGGGAGGTTAAGTTGAATATTGATAAGTCATGTTTGAATGGATTAAGACAAGATGATCAGATTACCTGAAACTCCAAATCTCTTCTCCAACGATATGGATAGCTTTAAAGCCTTTACCTCACAAGGTCAACATCCCTCGCAGTCTCCTCCAAAAGATCTATGGAGCAAAGAGCGAGTTCACCTACCTCACAACAACTGAGAGGTGTGAGGCATCTCTGCTCGTATAGGACTTCGAATGGTGCCATACCAATATTGGAATGATGATTGTTGTACAGGATTCTACCAACGGCAAGTGATCCTTCCATGACCCTTTCCACTCTAGAGTACATGCAAGTAGCAAATCCTCAAGTGTATGAATAGTGTGCTCGCTCTGTCCATCAGTCTAAGGATGGTATACAAAACTCATCTTCAGCTTTGTCTGTAGTGCTGACATGAACTGGTGTCATGTTCTGCACATACAATCTAACCAACCTAAATGGAGTGGTCATGCTGACAGATATGAAATGGGTTGACTTGATAAATCTGTCTTCAATGACCCAATAGCATCGTGACCACATGGTGTCCTTAGCAGTCCAATAACAAAATCCATAGAATTACTCTCCGACTTCTACTCGGGAATGGGGAGAGACTGTAATAACCTCGGTGGTCTCTTCTGCTCAGCCTTGACTATCTGACAGGTCAAGCATCTGTTAACATGATGTACCACATCTCGCTTCATCGCGTCCCACCAGAATGTTGGCGAAGATCCCGGTACATCTTCATTCTACCAGGATGAATATACAATCGTAAATTGTGTGCCTCATCCACAATATCTTTGCGCAACTGCTTACCGTTGGGTACAATGACCCGGACGACCTTCCACAAATGGACTTAGTCACCACAAAATCATCACCTACGTCCTTGATGGTATGGATGTATCTGTCTCGAATCAAGGATCTGTCCCATGTCCTACTATGCGATCCCAAAGACCGTTGAATCGTGGAAGCACGATAATAGACATGGATGCACTCACATGAGGATGCCGATAAGTCAAAGTTGTGAGCATATCCCTCATGTATAGCTAATTTTTTGTACCTCTGCATGAGTTCTCCTGCTAAGCGCATGTGCCACCACGTTTCTCTTATCGGGATAGTAAGAGATCGTGCAGTTGTAATCCTTTTGTAGCTCAAGCCACCTGTGTTGTCTCATGTTCAGCTCTTTCTGATCAAAGATGTACTTCAAACTCTTGCGATCTACGAAAATCTCGCAATTCACTTCATAAAAATAGTGGCGTCAGATCTTCAAAGCGAAGACAGTTGCCGCCAACTCCAAGTCATGGATGGGTTAATTATGCTCATGCGACCTCAACTGACATGATGTGTAAGGAATCACAGGACTTTGATGCATCAGAACCGTTCATAAACCTTCACATGAAGCATTTATACATACTGCATAATCATGGGTGCTTGAAGGAAATGTAAGAATGGGAGCAGTAGTCAATCTTTCTTTCACTGTCCTGGAGGCCTGTTTGCATGAATCATCCTAAATGAAAGGAAATCCCTTATACGTCAATTGCATTAAGGGAAGAACAACTCGGGAAAAACCACTAATGAAGCATATGTAATAACTCGCTAGTCCAAGGAATCTCTGAACCTGAGTGATTGTCTTGGGTTGCTCCCAAGACATGATTGCCTCAATCTTTGCAGGGTCAACTGTGATATTTGTTCCAAAAATGACATGCCCAAGGAATGAGACCCAAGATAAACAGAACTCATACTTGCTCAACTTAGCATACAACGTGTGCTCTTGAAGTGTGTCCAGTACTATCTTTAGATCATTTACGTGATTCCATTCATTTTGAGAATATATCAACACATCATCAATGCACACAACCACAAAGTTGTCCAAGTATGAACGGAAAATCCTGTTCATCATGTCCATGAATGCTGCAGGGGCATTTGTGAGACCAAACCATGGAAGGCTGCATCGGCAATATATCGTCGATGTATCTATTTCGACAGCCCATGCATATCGATATCCCAATGTATATCCTTTTACCAGGTGTCGACAATATATCACCAACACATAGAATATTCTGTGCTTAAAATCCAAGATATCGGTCCCATTTCTCCTATAAGGTTCCATTTCGCCTTTATTTCGACCATATCGACCATGCAACCTGGAGCTTGGGAGTCCCTTCTACCATTGCATTTTGAGATTAGATCTACTCTTATTTGATGTATAAAAATACAAAATTAGTTGGGGCTTTTGTTCATGGCAGTTATTTGAGGTATAATCTCCTTTTTGTAAAATTTGGAATAAATCACTATGATTTCTGGTGACGTAATTTGGGGCTTTTGTTTTTTATTGAGTTATTAAGTTAGATTATGAAGGAATGATGTTGGATCTCATGTTTTAGACAAAAGAATTATAATTTCAAGGTGATTGTTGTTAACAAAAGATATGTAGTAAATTAAATCCCAGAATTAAAAACTATAACTACAATTTAATGAGATTTTCGGTGAATAAATTTGGAGCTTTTGATTTTTGTTGAGTTATTAAGTTAGGTTATGGATGAATGAAGTTGAATCTCATGTTCTAGACATAGAAAATATGATTTCATGGTGATTGTTGTTAACAAAAGATGTGTAATTAATTAAATCCAAAAAATTTAAAATATATCAACAATTTAATGAGATTTTTTGGTGAAGTAATTTGGGGCTTCTGATTTTTGTTGAGTTATTAAGTTAGGTTATGAATGAATGAAGTTGGATCTCATGTTTGAGATATAGGAAACACGATTTCATGAAGATTTTTGTTACCAAAATATGTGTATTCAATTAAATCCGAAAATTTAAGAACAAGTCTATAATTTAATGAGATTTTTTGGTGAAGTAATTTGAGGCTTCTGATTTTTGTTGTGTTATTAAGTTAGGCTATGGATGAATAATGTTGGATCTCATATTTTAGACATAGGAAACATGATTTCACAGTGACTTTTTTAACCAAAAGATGTGTATATAATGAAATCCGAAAATTAAAACTAAAAACTATCAATCATTAATTGATTATTCTCGTCATATGTCTCATGAATGTTTATTGTGTATTTTTTTTTTCAGATTTCATCTGTATACAACAAATCAACATCATGGCACACTTCGGTTGAGACAAAGGTTCAGGAAAGCAGTATGCGTATGCGTTCGGACATGTCACTGAATAGCGATTAAGCGGTATGCGGGGGTATATGTGGGATATATGCAGTTCTACGTGGTTTCCTATTTTTTATTTAAAAATAAATAAATATATACAAAAGTGACTACAACTGAACTAAATTTACATATAATTGTTGTCGAACAGAAGATCTAAGAAAATTGACTTTCACGTAGAGTTCAAAATAATCTCTATCAATCAAATATCAGGAGTCACCTTGGGACAAATGTTGTATTGCCTTTAATATGAGCCAAATGTTGCTTCATGCAATTGAACCCTCCTGTCACATCCTTCCGACATAATCAGCAAGTGATCATGCTAGAAGTAGTCGAATTCGCTAGAAAAGCAACTTCCATCCAGGATCATTGGATCTGGGAGGAATAAAAAACTCCAATGTATCGCTCCTATGAATAGGAGGCTCACTTTCGCTTCCAGCTCCAGGTGCAGGAGAAGAAGCTTTGTCATATGGTAGTCTGGTGGCTATAGTTGCCTAACATTCAATCATAATTATAAAACATTAACAAAAAAGGTTTCATAAATATATACAAATAAGAGTTTTAGGAAAATATTTGTTTAAATAACTATATTCTAATATTATGGTTACATGATCGAAAGGTGCATTAACAATCCGGATTCTTGGTGAAAACATTCCGTCAATGAATACATGTAAAATCTAGAATTAAAAATCTAACATTCCATCAATGAATACACGAAAATACTTTCAGTGAGAAGCTAGAAAAATATTCTTGAAGTCATATCATCTGACATTCTATAATTATGTAAAATCTAACATTCCATCAATGAATACATGTATTTCTCATATTAAAAATCAACTACGCGAAAATCTAATGTTCCATCAAATAAGGTAAAAAAAATTATTCAATAGGTTACCTTCACACGGCTGGTAGTCGAAGGAATCTCGCACGGACTTGGGAGGAGGCGCAATTGAAAGGAGGCGGCACAACTGGGAGCAGGCAGAGGAGTCGTAGTTGGGAGGAGGCGGAGGAGGCAGAGGTGTTGGGAGGAGGAGGTGGTAGAGGCATAGCTAGTAGGAGGAGGCAAAGGAGCTGAGAGAAGGAGGCAGAGTGGGTGGAGGAGGCAGAACTGGGAGGAGGCGGAGGAGGTAGAGGAGTTGGGAGGAGGACGCTAAGTTGGAAGAGGCGAAGGAGGCAGAGGAAATGGGAAGAGGAGGCGGTAGAGCCGTAGCACACCATTGATGAGATCACCACAGCGGTAACGAGAGTGAAGGTTCCCACAGCCAAGGTGATAATGAATAAGTATCTTGGGCAGGAGAAGTAAAAGATGAATGAGTACATCTCCGAGCTGAGGATGAGATGGGCAGAGTACGGCATGACGCTGATGTATGATGGCTGGACACATTATACGAGGAAGCAGATCATCAACTTCCTCATTTACTACGATGGTAAGACCATTTTTCTTAAATCCGTCGATGCATCTGAATACGTGAAGGATTATAAGTACCTGCTGAAGTTGATAAAGAATGTTATTAAAGATGTTGCGAAAGAGAATATTGTACAGATTGTCATGGACGATGGTAGCAACTTTAAGAATGCAAGTAAAATGATTATGAAGTCTAGCAGCTACGATATTTTTTGGACACTGTGTGCTGCGCATTTCATAGATCTAATTCTAAAGGACTTCGGCAAGAGGGAGCTTATCGCAAAGGTGATGGAACAAGCACAGACGATCACCACATTTATTTACAATCATTCCAAAGTGCTGGCTTTGATGAGGCAAACGTGCAATGGTGAGGCCTGACATCACACGCTTTGCAACCAATGTTATACCGTTGCAAAGCCTCAAACAACACAAAATCGGATTTGTTGAGATATTTCCATGTCTTATGTACTGCTTCTGTTTTTTTATTTCCTTTGTCTGTCTTATGTAATTTACCCACAGGCCTCTCCTTTATATAAGAGAGCCTAGGGTTTCAGTTTTCTCCCAACATGGTATCAGAGTGTCGGTCCTTGACCGGAGCTCTCGTACCTTAGCCCTAACCCTAGCTCCAAGCCCCCGCCCCTTCTCTCTTCTCCAGGGTCGGCGCTGCCATCTCCCCCCAAGCACCACACCACCCCAGCGCCACAACCAACCCTTCCAGCGGCACAACCAGGGCACCCACCAAGTCCAGCAGCGCCGCCCAGCCCCACCCGGCCCTGCTGCATCGCCCGTTGGACCTCGACCCGCAGCTCGAGGAAGGCGGTCCCAGACCTGCAGTCCCCTGTTGCCCTAGGTGTGCGCCTCTAGCACTGTCAGGGCACGATCAGCCCTCTCTATCGGGTTTTCATCTCTTTGATGGATTTGGTCGTGGCTTAAGTCTATACACGTAACCAAATGCACTCATGACTGTGTAGACACTTGTCTTTACAGGTACTCATTTGGTTTTGTCTTTCTCCATCGGTATCATATCAGAGAACAAAGTTGATGTTCCCTCTACTGGCGCATTCGGAGGTCCGACGCCTATCGTTAAAATGGACGGAACGAATTATGAGCTCTCGTCTATGCAGGTCATGAGCCTCATGAAGTCGAGCGGTAAGAAGCATATTCATATCGAAGAAGAACCATTTGGAGAAGATTGGAGTGAATGCCTCTTGGGAGGCAGACGATGCATATGCCAAAGTATGGCTCTCTGGTACCTTGACGACTGAGATCGCCAATGATGTGTTACATCAACCTACGGCGAAGGTGATGTGTGATATCCTTGCGGCGACGTATTCTCAAGCGAGGAACGAGGCGAAGATTCTCCAGCTACAACATGATATCTTTACAGTGAAGCAGAATGGTCGCCCCCTCCACTCTTTGTATACATCCCTACGAGGGATGTTTGAGAAACTTCACAGTTTCATGCCTCTTGCTGCGACTCCAGAGCAACAGAAGACATACAGGAATGCTACTATGGTCGGTGTCTTCCTCGCGGTCCTTGACCCGAAGGATGATGCGGCTCGCTCTCAAATTTTGGCGGATGCTACTATTCCTCCAATGGAGGAAGCGTTCCGCCAACTCAGCAGAATTACAGTCCCATCTACAATTCCTGGCCCATCTTCCTCAGCCATGGCAGCCTCTAGAGGTCGAGGAGGCCCTTCTTTTTCCCATAGACGTGGACCTCACGGTAGAGGAGGATGCATTCATCAGCCATGTACGTATTGTCATCGTCCAGGCCACACAGAGGACACATGCTATTCTAAGCATGGTTTTCCAGCTTCAGCACGGGTTGCAGAGCAAGCTGGGTCTCCGACTAACCCCTCTTCTGATCAGAGATTTGATGACTTTGTAGCTAGACTGAGGGATATCATGCCTCCTGCCTCCACTTCGTCTTCTGAAGGTCACTCAGATGTTGTTGCCCCAGCGTCTGCCTCTGCCAGTACCTCAGGTAGTACCTTTGGTCTCACATCATGTCATGGCTCTGCGTTATCTGACTAAATTATGGATTCTAGAGCTACACATCACTTATGTGGCGACAGGACTCAGCTTACATCTTATAGACAGGTTCCATCTGGTAGAATAGTTGTGATTGCAGATGGGACGCATTCCCCAATCGCAGGATAGGGGGAGATTTCTTTGACACCTTCTATGCATCTGAAGAATGTGTTATATGCACCTGATTTCTCTATGAATATGTTATCCATTAGTTAGATTACAAAAGATTTGCATTGTTGACCCTTTGGCTCTTGTGTTTCAGGACATTCTTACGGGTAAAGTGATTGGATGTGGCCGTGAGCAGGGTGGTTTGTATCGTCTTGTCCAAGGTTCATTTGCTGGTGTTTCCTCTTCTGCAACAGACCTTGTCTCTCCTTATACCTGGCACCTACGGTTTGGTCATCTCCCACTTCAGAAGTTGTGTCGTACGTTGCCTCAGATTTCACCAGGAGCTTCCTTTCAGTGTGAGGTGTCTTAGTTGGGAAAACATCATCACTCTGTTTTTCTTAGTCGTCAGAGTCGGAGCAATAGCTCTCCTTTTGAGTTATTTCATGTTGATATTGGGGGCCCTAGTTGTGTTCCTGATCACCAGGGACATCGGTTTTACCCTTGTTGTGGATGATTTACTGTCGTGGATCTTTCTCTTGAAAAATAATCTGAACTGGGGATGTAATAAAAAATTTTATCAATGAAGTGCAGAATATTTTCTCAATCGCAATTAAAATTTTACGGACTGATAATGGCTTTGGAATTCTGTACTCGTGCCTTGTCTCATTTCCTTTCGTCCCATGGTATTATACATCAAACATCTTGTGCCTATACACCCCAACAAATCGTCACTGCTTGATCTCACTCGAACTCTTCTTATTCAAAGCTGTGTCTCACATTCCTTCTGGGATGACGCGGTTCTTACTGCATGCTACTTGATCAATCGCATGCCTTCGTCTGTCTTGGGTGAGAAAATTCTTTTCTCTACTGCCTTCCTTGAAAAAGAATTGTTCTCACTTCTTCCTAGAGTATTTGGTTCTGTGACCTTTGTCCATCAGTTGCTTCCAGGTCTTGACAAGCTCTCTCCTAGAGCTGTCAAATGTGTGTTTGTGGGTTACTCAAGGACTAAAAAGGGCTATCGGTGTTATGATACGTTGCGTCGAAAATACTATATTAGTGCCTATGTCACCTTTTTGAATCTGTGATGCATTTCTCTCCTTTAGGTGACAGGTTGGCTTTGTCCGGTTCTGATGAGGGAGTTATTGTGCCTCCCTCCACCTATGAGTCCGTCACATATATCACCACCTTCACCTCCACCACCACCTCCTCCCACTGTACCACCGTTTTCTAAATTCTACACCCGTCGGAATGTCTCTGCTCCTGGCATACATCCATCTGTCACTGCGCCACAGGTTTGTTCTGATACTCATATTTCTAATGATGGGTCTGAAGATATGTCTGTGCAACATTCATTACAGAGGGATAACTCTATGTTATAGGAAGTGCCAATGATCTAGATTTACCTGTTCCACTTCATAAGCAGAAGCGGTCTTGCGCCTCCTACCCTATTGCTTCTCAGGTTTCGTTTCGCTGACTCACATGGGACTTTCAACGATTCACTATATTACTCTATCTACTGTGGACATTCCACCAGGAAGCTTTGAGGGACAATTGTTGGCGTTTAGCTATGGAGGAAGAGATGGTTGCACTGCGCCTGCGTGGTATCTGGACCTTAGTATCTCCACCTCTGGTGCGTCAATTGGTAGTTGCAAATGGGTCTTTACTGTCAAATATCATGCAGATGGTACTCTGTATCGGTA